>OZ022246.1:12540241-12740241 GCA_963978895.1 Erpobdella octoculata
AGAATTGCATCAAATGACACGCCTAGCCTACATTTGATTGACATGAACGACAAGATTTGATAACAAAGCGACTTATGAATGAATGTCATTTATTATTTAAAACAGATCGGCCAGCAGATGAGCACAATTTCGTTTTATTTTTTCAGAACTTCAATTGAAATAACAATAAAATAATCAGAAATAATAAATATAAGTAATCGATAACACATTTTGTTTCCACGTTACAGAAACAATTTCCTAAAAAAAATTAATTTCATATAAATATAATTTTGGACGAATTTTTGGCTTATTCTAGGAAGAGAGAGAATCTCCACCAGCGAGAGGAGTTGAGAAAGTGCTAATGCGAATTAAGCAAATTAAAGGAATGCTTGGGAGATGAAAAAATAGTTTTTTATTTCATTTTTTACAAATAAAAAATCTTAAAAGTAATTTTTTTATAAGATGTTTCGTTTAATACCGGTAAATGAGTTTCCGTGCTCATCATTGTATCACCTGAGGACGTTAAAAATTTGCGAGTCTTTTTTGTTTCTCAGCGAAACTTGATATCTGAATAAGAATTATTTAAAGATAGAAAAAAGATGGCTAGTTGTTTTTAGAAGAAGAAAGTTTAGCTCACAGCTTTGAATGTAACCTATGAACTTGACGCCATGTTTGGAAGTTTCCATTCATTTTGCAAGCAGTTTCGCTTTCCATTCACCAGCGTATCGCTTTCTTGAGAAGAAAAATTCATTGAAGAGGATGACTGAGTGAAGACATGAATGAAAGAACGGAGAAATAAATAAATGAAAGGAGAAATAAATGAATGAAAGGAGAAATAAATGCATAAAAGGAGAAATAAATGCATGAAAGGAGAAATAAATGCATGAAAGGAGAAATAAATGCATGAAAGGAAAAATAAATGCATGAAAGGAGAAATAAATGCATAAAAGGAGAAATAAATGCATAAAAGGAGAAATAAATGAATGAAAGGAGAAATAAATGCATAAAAGGAGAAATAAATGCATGAAAGGAGAAATAAATGCATAAAAGGAGAAATAAATGCAAGAAAGGAGAAATAAATGCATAAAAGGAGAAATAAATGCATGAAAGGAGAAATAAATGCATGAAAGGAGAAATAAATGCATGAAAGGAGAAATAAATGAAAGAACGAAGAAATAAATGCATGAAATAAAAAATAAATGATAGGAAATATCAAACAGGAGCTGTGGGAAAGATGAAAGAGAGAGAGAGAGAGAGAGATAAAAAGAAAAAATTTTAAGTGAAAGTTTAAGTAGTAGAAAATTCATAGTATAAAAAAGAAGAACAATAAGAAAGTTGAAAATATAATAAAAATTCTTTTTTTAGGATTGCATCAAAAATTTTGAATTTTATTTTTGACTGGTTAGAAGAAAGCATAGAAGACACGTCCAGGACACATGACTAATTGGCTACCATTTCTGTTCAGACGACTTTGATGCGCTCCAAGAAAAACTTTCTAAAAACAAAAATAATTTTTTTTTGAATAAATATCTTGAAATAAAATGCTAAAATTCCAAACAACTTGCAGTGGACACGAATTCTCACAAGTGGTAACTATCATCATAACCTCCAGTTTGTATACTTATAACTATCATCATGCCTCCATCTTGTATCCTTATAACTATCATCATACCTCCATTTTGTATACTTATAACTATCATCATAACCTCCAGCTTCTATCTTTATGACTATCATCATAACCTCCACCTTGTATCCTTATAGCTATCATCATAACCTCCATCTTGTATTCTTATAACTATCATCATAATCTCCATCTTGTATCCTTATAACTATCATCACAACCTCCATATTGTATCCTTATAACTATCATCATAACCTCCATTTTGTATCCTTACCTTATAACTATCATCATAACCTCCATCTTGTATCCTTATAACTATCATCATAATCTCCATCTTGCATCCTTATAACTATCATCATAACTTTCATCTTCTTTCAATGACTATAATCATAGTTATGGTCTCATCTGCTACTTACCCGTGGTTCAGGAATGTAATTGCAAAACTCGTGTTTGTCTTGACCGCAAAATATTAAAAAAAAAGTTTAAAATTTGAACTAAAGAAAAAATCTGTATATAATATATATATATATATATATATATATATATATATATATATATATATATATATATATATATATATATATATATATATATATATTTTTTTTTTTTTTTTGAATAAAGATAATACACTCAAGTTACACATCTATTATAACAATGGAAAAACTCATAATCTTTTAATTAAAAATAGTATAAATAATGTTTCTAGCCCTGTAGCACAAACCAACCTAGTGTACCAATTTTCGTGTCCGTTTCCACATGGTCAGGTGGAAAATTACATTGGTCATACTAGAACCACTCTGTCTCGTAGATTGACTATGCATTGTCAAAGTGGTGCCATATACCAACATATGTCAACACAACATTCAATCAAACCATCACATAAATTTCTAATTGATAACACCAGTATACTAATGAAAGAAAATCAACCCATTAAGTTAAAATTAAAAGAAGCTTTAGCCATTAATAAATGTAAGCCTTTAATTAATAAACAATGGTATTCTTTTGATTTAACTCTTAAACTTTTTGGTTCTCTAAATAGTAATAAAACTAATAATAATAATAATAATAATAATAATAAATGTTTTAACTCATCTACAACTTCTGTTAAAAATATGCATGTTAATAGTGCCAATGTTTCTTCAGGTATTTTTTCGTTGAATGAATGTTTTGTACCAGACGTTTGTGTTTCAAAGGTTATAGATAATGTATGTGATTCTTCTTCCATTCACGTCCTTGAAGTTGACTGTAATTCCGTTGTTAAAGGCTTTGCTAACTGATCTTAATTATTTAGTTATTACTGTTATTATTATAATTATTTTAATTTAAATATTTTTTATGTTGTTACATTTGTACTTAATGAATTTAAATTTTATTTAAATTTTATTTAAATTGTATTTAAATTTTATTTAAATTGTATTTAAATTTTATTTAAATTGTATTTAAATTTTATTTAAATTGTATTTAAATTTTATTTAAATTTTATTTAAATTTTATTTAAATTTTATTTAAATTGTATTTTAATTCCTTTTAATTAGTTGTACCTTTTACCATTTAGTCACTGCATTTTATTTTAAAAAAAAGTTAAACGGCTCTGAAGATGGCAAAATTTGCCGAAATAGATCTATAAGCCTATAAGATTATGGAGTTTGTGTTTGATAATAAATTATTTTTAAACCGATTTAGACTATTGGAAAAAATTAAAAATAAAATCGATTCAGCCATGTGTGCCACTTTTTTCAATCGAGTTTGCTTAAAAGAATATATATATATATATATATATATATATATATATATATATATATATATATATATATATATATATATATATATATATATATATATATATATATATATATATATATATATATATATATATATATATATATATATATATATATATATATATATATATATATATATATATATATATATATATATATATATATATATATATATAGTACTTTGAAAATTTGTATTGATCAGAGAAAGATTGTTTCCACAGCATAAAACCATGTATGTATTAAGAAACCTCACCAAAATGCCTTGTTTTCATTTAAAAGAAGCAATGTTTCAAAATATGAGTCGCTGAGTCTATTACGTGGAGCAGTTAGTATAAGCCCCACTTAACTGAATAGTCTTTCAACAACAGCGGACGATGGAATAGTTGTGTTGAACTTGAGAAATACTTTTACAACTGCCGGATACCTAAATAAAATAAAATTATAATTTAATATATCACAAAGTTGTAAATTAAAAAAAGAGCTCAAGACATCTTGTATCAAATCAGAATGTTTACCTTTTTAGTTGATTTATTACTTTCTGAATCTGGTTCATGAAACCAGTAAAAATCGCCAGTCAATTCTGTCACAACCTCTGCTTCTAAAAAAAAGTGTTTGTTTCAATCATACGATTGTATCAAATATAAATGTTAACCTGCTTTTCAAAGTTTCTGTACACATTACCTTGACTTTCTGATTAATTCCCTCAATCATATCTCTGAACCCTGGACCTTCTACAATAGACAGAGGCTGCATGTTCCAAACTACAACGTCCGCTATTAATTGGTCTGTTTTTTTACAAACTTTTATTTAGGTTGCAATCTCTGTTTGTGTGTGTTGCTTTCTCTGTACGCAAATTTTGCAAGTAAATGTAACCAGCTTTTTGACTAGCTAGAAAGCTGAAACTTTGAGCATAACTTTATATTGGATGACAATACATGATTCAATTAAAAAAAAACTTTATTTGAACATCTTTTGTATTTCTAAATCGAGTGTATTTAAAATTAAAGTTTGTGCTAAAAAACTCGTTTTTTCCTTTACTTGTTTAGATGTAACCAGCCGATTTTCTGACATTTCGTCTAGCCGTATACAGTGTTGGGTAAAATCATTTTTGAAATGATTTGAAATCAAAATCAAAATCTTCAAGAAAAATATGATTTTAAATCAAAATCAAAATCATTAATTACAAAATGATTTCAAATCAAAATCACTTTTAAAAATGATTTCAAATCATCAAATCAAAATCATTTTTTTTTAAATTATTATTACACGGTATGGTTTAATTTAACATAATTTTGTCTATTAAATTATGTTTTACCACAATTTGATCTAAAATCACTTAAACAATGAAATGTGACTAAAGTTTATTCATCTTCAAAAGCAACAATTTCTCAAATATTGAATCAGTCAAACTATTTCTTCTGTGAGTTTCAATTAAACCGGCGGAACTGAACAGTCTTTCGACAGGAGCTGACGAAGGCAGTGTTGTATTATATCGTATGAACACTTTTTTAATCAATTCATATGAACTAAAAATGGCGAAAGTGCTGTCAACATCCGATAAATAGTTCATAATTTTTATCTTAATGTTGTAGACATTGTTAGAGGTACCGATGGTCTGTGAAGAACCCTGGTCATCATAGTAGCCGTAGTCATTATCAATTCGTTCCAAGCTTTGACTTTTGAGTCCATCAGCAGTAGCTGACATAGATATGACGCTCATCCTTTAAATATTAAAATTCAACTGCATTTGAGTTTACGGCATATTAAGACAGCAACGTATTTGATTTAATAATTGTTCGGTAGGAAAGTACGGTTTTACCGTGTCTTTTATAGATAGTATAATTATAGCACGTTACCTTCAAATGACGAAGACAATTTTGATCCTGAAATTGACTTAGCTACCACTCTGTCACCTTTCCCGCTAGTTATTTAAAAAAAAATTACCATCAAGTAACGAAGGCAAATTACACATTCTTACGCAATTAAAATCGCAATCTATACTATGTGCCATGTTGTTAAAAACTATTTGTATAAGTTACCGCTCAAAGCGATTTTTGGCTTGGCATAGAAATAGCAGCATAGAAAAAATATGTTATGATTTTGATTTTCGAATATTAAAATAAAATCGAAAATCGTCAAAAAATGATTTCAAATCAAAATCATAATTAAACTTTGCAAAATGATTTCAAATCAAAATCAAAAATCAATATTTTGATTTGAAATCGTGATTTGAAATCATTTGATTTCAAATCCTACCCAACACTGGCCGTATATGGTTGGCAGATGAAATTGGGCTATCAACATTTCTAGAAGCTCTTCGTTTGACTTGTTTTCTTTGCACGTGCATTGAGTCATTGTGCTTTTAACCATGAATTCTCTAAAACCAAATAGTACACATTTCAAAGTTCTTAGCCTACAAATTATCAAAATTCTCATTTTTAACGTACCTGAATTACTTGGTGAAATTCGATTGACCGCGAATGGCATTCTTTTTAGTCTTGCAAAGACTGCAAAGAGCTTCTACGTAATCTCCATCGTCAGAAACTATTTCACTGAAATAAGTTTTCACAACTAAAGGAAAACATGATTAACTTTGCCGTTATCGGTACGTTCCGATAGATCGGCCATCTTGTAGCAAACGCTAATAAAAAAATTATAATGACTCGACAACAAGAAATGCTCAAGCATAGAATCTGTTACATAAACGCTACTTATTTTTGGTTTACAAATTATAAATAATTTAAATAATTAGTTTTGAAATAAAATTAAAGCGAGTTTTTTTAAAAGTACTTAACTACTTTTAAAATGTACTTATTCAAGAAGTACACTAAAATGTACTATTTATATATATATATATATATATATATATATATATATATATATATATATATATATATATATATTAGGGTGGAGCTTATAAGGCCAAAAAAATAAAAATTAATATTTTTGAATGTCTTACCCCACTAATCCGTTCCTTTTGGTGTAAAAACATTGTGTACAAAATTTGAGAAAAAAAGTCTTATATTTAGGGGTAGCTCAAGTACCTCAAAACTTGCAAAAATTATGAAAATTTGAAGAATTACAAGTATATCGTAATTTATTGTAAAAAAAAACAGTAATTATTTATGAAAACTTTAATAATGAATTATCTTTTTTTCAATGCTCACTATTAAGTTTCTGACAAGAGTTTATAGACTTTTATGACAGCCTTGAAAAAGTCTGTTTCCTGCTCTTAGGGTATAATTTGCGATGGTCCTTCACAACTTGCAGTAGGAATTGCAGCTGCGATTTATCATGTCTTAAAATTCCACTGTACTTCTGAATGAGTGCCACTCCACGCTCAGCGTGATCATTAGCAACTTTTAAGTTCTCCACTATTTCTGCAGCCTTTTTGTAGCCGCCTCTGTTTTCCCACAAGTCTGGATCAACCGCAAGAAATCCGTCTGGAAGTTCCATGATGCGAAACAGTGTTATTGACTTTGCTGTAATGAAATCTTTCAAATTCTTACTTTAATGAATCAAGAGCAACAGTGATTTGCTTGGAATGATTCTGATTTTGGTCTTCTTTATTCTGCATGGCACTTACCATCAGCCTCTTGATTGAGGAACTGACCCGACTGTCGAAGAAAGCCAAGCTAACAAGTTCCTGGGACAAGAACCACAAGTGATTGGAAACTTTGGGTGATGTTGACTTTGAGATGGCTGAATTGATTGATAAATATTTAAGTAGTGACTTCAGCAGCAGAAGGTCATTATAAGAAACGCCACGTGCTTCCGGTGCAGAAACCCAGGCTTTCAGGTAGACACGTACTGTGAATACAAACACATCACGTCATCCTTTCAGTTCTGCGTGAGTCAGTTAGAATTGAGCCCTGAACATCCAGATCTTTAAACTATAAATAACTTTGGACATCCAGTGGGCGTGGTACATTGCTTCTGGTGACATGAATCCCAATCCTCTGGCAGAAACAGCTCCGAGAAAGACAATCACAAGTTTCAGAAATTCTTTATAATCATATCTCTGCTCAAGATGCTTGTTGGCATAATCTATGGTTGGTGTCATGCTTAATGTCACACACTAGACTTGCCACGTCATCAGTTGCAATTCCTGGTTCATACTAAGCATGGAAATTTCTTCCGTTCCCTTACAAACGTAACCGAAAAGTCGGTTTTTTTCGGTTTTTATCGGTTGTCGGAAGTTCGGAATAAAATTATTTCCGACCCGGAAAAAAACCGAACGTTCGGAATTATTTTTCGTAAATGTCGGGTTTTTCCGGAATTCCGTAAAAAAAATTAAACAACTAATTTCACTGATCGTCATTTTAGATCAATGAAATATTATAATTATATCATATCTTTCCTTTTTCTTTTGTTTGCGATAATGGAAACACGTCAATATGTATAGTTTTGTGTACGTCGCTGAAGTTAGCAACGGTAGCTAACTTTGCCTGCATTATATACGGAAAATTCAAAGTTGAAGCATTTTATTTTTTTAACATTTTTGAATAGAAAATTAAAATACAAAACGATCTGTACTATTTCAAACTAAATCCCTGAATTATTAACGGAATAATATGGTAAAAACTATTGCGATTAAATCGGTTGTTATGTCTCTATTTACAATGTAGGTACTCGCTAGGTTACTCAATAACCGTTGCTAACTCTTCACGCATTTTACATAGAAAATTCAAACTTGATGTATCTTAATAAAATTTACATATTTGAATAGATAATTCAAAAACAAATCAATTTGTACAAGTCTCGTCGAAATGCCTAAAACATTAAGAGAGTAATTCAGTAATTTTCGGCTGTTCCGTATAATTTCCGAATATCCTCGATCTTTCGGAAACGGTTTTTGAAAGTTCGGAATGAAATTATTTCCGAACCCGATTAAAACCGAACGTTCGGAAGAAATATATTTCCGATTACTTCCGTACCCGAATAAAACCGAACGACAAACTTCCATGCTTAGTTCATACTTAGCTGTATCAATGCATTCCCAATAATCTTGAAAGCGTTTGAAAAGTGGAACCATGGGAAAAAATGTGCTGGCTCCTATACAAACTTTGAACACTTCACCAATTATCAGTTCCATGATATGATATCTTCTCCGGAAGACGCCATTTTTCAAATGTGTGCTCAAGCTTGGTTTGGCAGTTTTGGTGATCTCTCATCAGGATTCTAGCTTTCTGCTAAATTTTTGCTATTTCCCTGATGGTACCACCGACGATTGTTTTATGTCCTCCTTCAGTTCGAGATGATGATGTAGGAAGAATGTTAATTCAGTCACGGAGTTGCCAAAATGATACAACTCTGTTTGAGATCTTGTTTCTTTTGCCAAAGATGCCATTTTTAATCATAACCAAATGGAAGTTATCTATGGTATTAATCTGGTATTAGTACAAGGTGAGAAAAAAAATGACCGCAGCTTTTGAGTATTAAAAACTTTACCATCATTGAGCTACCCCTAAATAATGTTCAATTGTGCTCATATTTTGCTAGAATATTTTTTTATATATAGAAACCAAATTAGAGGGTAAGAAAATAATATTTTAAAAGTTCGAAAAAATATATATATATATATATATATATATATATATATATATATATATATATATATATATATATATATATATATATATATATATATATATATATATATATATATATATATATATATAACAGACAAATATTTACGAAAATATTCACTGTTTTTTGCTCATAAATTCAGCGACTCATACAATACAACAACCTTGCACTATTTCCCCAGCCACTCGCATGAAGGAAAACCACACACAGCTACCAACACATATACACACATCAACACACACTGGACATAACTCCACGCAGAAACGGACAAACGTAAAACTGTCCGCGGTCATTTACAGAAAAAGTTTACTTGAACTGATCAGCAAGACATTTATACGCCTGTACAGGTACACCCCTTGCTAATTCGTTACTCCTTAATGCATCAAATTATTTAATCCGACAGATTTGCTAATCCGCTATTTTTTCAAACAGCTGGTAGTAGGCGGATAAACGAAAAACGGGATTTTCCATGTTTACACATCATCGCACACTCACGTACGAATGTGCGAACACACAAGGATTAAAAGGATTCGGAAGAAGTGGGAGAAAAGGAAAGAGTCATTTTATAAGGACATAAAGTGAAGGTCACCTTGTCAGCCTTCGATGCAATCGCCATGGTAACCTGAAAAATCGTGCGAGCAGAAACCAACCCGACATTAAATATCTACTTACATTGTTGTGTTTTGCTTCCACAGTGTATACATTTTTAGGAGGCACTGTATGTTTCTCCGTACACTACACTTTTACTGTAGATGTATTCTATGTACCTCCACACTGCACAGTGTACACCTACTGTAGCATTGTATGCACTCCGAACATTACTAAATGATTCATCTATGTTAAAAGTATACCTATTGGTCGCACAATATCTTTGGTATTTTTAATTTTATTTTACTAATAATGAAATTGGCTATTCAACAAGTGTTTGCATACCAGCAATGTAACAAAAACCATCAGATACATTCATTAAAAATAAACCCACACAAATCCACACATAGATGAATTAACTCTACGTGCAAATACAGACTTGACTGTATCTTCAGTAACTCCATCGTAGGTTCCTCTTGTTTGCCATCCTTTAACTTCCCGGTCCCTTGACTCGTGAACAACTTCGATCGAAATTTGCTCAATTTATATGAGTAAAAAAATTGCCTTTGACCGAAGAAATTATTATTTCAGAAAGTATTTAGTTCAATGACAGAAGTGATTTTTAGCTATATGTTAAGACGCAGTACTGGATGCTGTCACTTGATCTTTTCTCACAGTCGGTTGCTGGGTCATTTGACACTAGGAAAAAGAGATGTTTTTATCTAACGAGATATTACGGCTCAATCTAAAAAAAATCGCCTTACGTGAACGGAAATACAAAAAAATGCACAAAGTTTGAAATTTTTCAGTTTTAATTTTAGAACTTATGCACTTGAAAGGAACACCCATGAATAGGACATTTGAAGTATCTCACTAATGTTCATCCGCCCATCTAAATATTCTACAAAATGCCCACCAATGCAGTAAAACATCTACACAATTGACCACACATACATAGACATCTAGATACACACCCACATACACACGTACATACACACGTGTATAAACACGCACAATCCAATTTTTATAGACTGCGGAGGCGCAGTATTTCTTCGGACGTGAAAAATTGAAAGATGACGTAGGTCTGACGTCATCAGAAAATCACGTGATGCATTTTGAAGGATGAAAAATGAAGAGAAATGCCGCCTTGCGTGGTAGCCACCATTAAATGTCGAATGAAAACAGCTGTTCCAGAAACTCGTTTTCTTCCGCCATGTTTATAAAAATCTTATCTAATTTCACGAGAATGTAAAAAGCGCAAAAAAAATAGTTTTACGCGATTTTTTTAGCAATGCATTATACATCAAAAGGTTGGATTTGAACCCGGCTTTGTAGCCGTTTAACTGGGTCGTGAATTTGATTGGGTGCTTTAGAGAGATTTGAAAAAATGCGGTGCTATATAAATAGTTTGATTAGAAATCAATATAGTTCTAAAATAGCAATATTAAAAGAGCGATCATGTGATAAATTAAAAAGAAAAAAACGTTGCTAAAAAGCAAACTTAGAACAAAAAAATATCATATGTACATGGATCTCAATACAGATTCTTATGTTAGTACATGTATCAATACACATCCCGATATCAGAACATGTAGTAATACATATTCCATTTGTAAAGAACTACATTATAGCATGGAAGCTACATTTGTAAGCTGTATGCTACATTTGAAATATTTTATTGAGATTAACTTCATTTAATTTTACATGGATGAATGTTAGCAGATGTGGAAAACAATGTAACTATTTCACAGAGTGATTTGTTTTATTTTTTTAAATTTCTTAAAACTTAAAAATGTCTTTCACAAACGTACATTTGCAGTCAAAATTGCGTTATGTTTCTAAGAATTTACGTATAGATAGAGTTGAAGAAAATTTTATCAATTTGAACATGAATTAAGTTGATCTGGACCGTTACAAGTGAAATTAAGTAAAAGCATTTAAAAGGAGCAGTCTCATGCATATGGGTAGAAAGAATGGTGTACAATGGAAATAAAACTAACGAAGAAAAAGACTTAAGTATACTGGTGCAAGGTAGTGGCAAAAAATCATTCAAACGTGTGAAGGCGGTCTGTAATATATATATATATATATATATATATATATATATATATATATATATATATATATATATATATATATATATATATATATATATATACTAGCTGACCCAGCAAACGTAGTTTTGCTCCATAAATTATTTTGTTTTTTTATTAAAAGTTTAATGTACACAATTATGACAATTTAAATAATCAATATCAATCTCAAAGAGCAATCGAGGGAACAATGCCCGGGGTTTTTGAAAGTTTTTCTGTCGTTCTTCTCTCTTGCTCCCGTTTCCTTCCTCACTTGCTCTCCCGTTTGCTCTCTCGTTCCCGCTTGCTCTCCCGTTCCCGCTTGTTTTCCTGTTCCGCTTGCTCTCTCGTTTCCGCTTGCTTTCTCGTTGCGCTTGCTTTCACGTTTCCGCTTGCTTTCTCGTTGCGCTTGCTTTCACGTTTCCGCTTGCTCTATCTCCCGCTTGCCCTCCCGTTTCCGCTTGCTCACCCGCTCCCGCTTGCTCTCGCGCTCCCGCGTACTCTTCCGTTTCCGTGTGCTCTCACGTTTCCGTTTGGTTTCCGTGTTCGATTGCTCTCCCGTTTCCGCTTGCTCTCCCGTTCCCTCTTCTGCTTGTTTACCCGCGCCCGGGGTTTTTAGAGATTTTTTTTATCTATTTTTATTTGCTCCTCTTCCCCGCTTGCTCTTACGCTACCCATCGTTTTTCAGCTCCCGGTCGCTGCTCCGTATATATATATATATATATATATATATATATATATATATATATATATATATATATATTATCATAACGTAACTTTTAGTTTTAAACAGTAGTATTTTTTTTCAGACTGTATTTTTTATTTTAATTTAACTTCATTTCCCACTTAATATTCATGCGAATTAGGTAAAGCAAAAGTCTTAAATAATATTGATTAGGTTCTTTTACTTGTTCGATATTTGACACAATTGAGTTTCGCAATTGTAGATCTTTCTCGGAAATTATTATTCTTTTATATGTTTGCATTTGTGCATATCTCTTTGTGTGTTCATCATTATTATCTTCTGCAAGGCACTGATGATGATATGACTTAACCGATAGCATTGTTTCGGATGAGTAAATGTGTATGGTACGAATTACGTAAGAAAACACAGTTCTACAATAAGGACATGAACCAGCATTATTTGGGGCCCATCTTTTAATGCACTTGAAACAGAAAACGTGTTCGCAATTGTTTAAAAAACCAAAAAGTTTTGGAACCTCATAGCAAATTGGACATTGAGTATCTAGCGTGGAAAGAATTGGATTCTCTTTGAACGATCCTGAACAATATGTATTTGAGCAAGCATTAAAGCTAATCATTTTAAGAAAGCCTGAAGATAGTCTACACAATTAATGTTTAATTACTAATATAATTCTGTTGAAAAGCAATTCTTTCAGTTTTTTGTTCTAGAAGACGTGAGCTAATGCACTGGGAAAAAGAGATATATATATATATATATATATATATATATATATATATATATATATATATATATATATATATATATATATATATATATATATATATACATATATATATATATATATATATATATATATATATATATATATATATATATATATATATATGTATATATATGTCTTTTTTTATAGGAAAATGCAACAGACATATATATATATATATATATATATATATATATATATATATATATATATATATATATATATATATATATATATATATATATATATATAAAATGAATGTTTGTATATATATTTGTCCTTAATGCATTGCTACACCATTCATCCGATCGTAATGAAATTTTCACACAACCTTGAGAGTCAAGGGGAATCAAATATAGAGAAAAAAATTTGAAATCCGTCACAAAATGAGCAGAGCGGAGCGGGTGAGCGAGCGGGAACTATATATATATGTTTGTGCGTATGTATGTGTGTATGTATGTATGTGTATGTGCATGTATGTGTGTCTGTGTGTGTGTTTATGTATGTACTAGCGGAGATACCCGGCGTTGCCCGGGTTTTTTAGAGGTTTTTCTAATGTTTGTCTCTTTCTCTCCCGTTTCCTTTCCCACTCCTGTTCGCTTTCCCGTTTTTGGTCGTTTTCCCGCTGCCGGTCGCTTTCCCGCTGCCGGTCGTTTTCCCGCTCCCGGTCGTTTTCCCGTTTCCGGTCGCTGTCCCGTTCCCGCTCAAGTTTGCTCTCTCATTCCCGCTCACGCTTGCTTTTCCGTTCCCGCTCGCTGTCCGTCCCGGGCCGCTTTCCCGTTTCTATAATAGACAAACTAACCCACAAACATTCATATATATATATATATATATATATATATATATATATATATATATATATATATATATATATATAGTCTTAGCAGATCTATTTTACGTTTCATAGGCTAACAGAAGTTATGAAAGAATGTAAAAGAAAAAATGAGCGTGAACGGGAACGGGAAAGCAACCGTGACCGGGAATGGGAGAGCAAGCATGAACGGGAACGGGAGAGCAAGCGTGAGCGGGAACGGGAAAGCGACCGGGAACGGGAAAGCGACCGGGAAAGCGGAAAGCGACCGGGAACGCGGAAAGCGACTGGAATCGGGAGAGCAAGCTTGGAAGGAAACGCGAGCAAGAGAGAAAATCGATAACAAAACTTCTGAGCGGGAAAGCGACCGGGAGCTGGAAAACGACCGAGAGCGGAAAAGCGACCGGGAACGCGACGAAAACGGGAAAGTGGAGAAGGAAACGGGAGCGAGAGAGACAAACATTAGAAAAACCTCTAAAAACCCCTGGCAACGCCGGGTAACCCCGCTAGTATATATATATATATATATATATATATATATATATATATATATATATATATATATATATATATATATATATATATATATATATATATATATATATATATATATATATATATATATATATATATATATATATATATATATATATATATATATATATATATATATATATATATATATATATATATATATATATATATATATATATATATATATACCCGTATTGTATATTTTATAAATGCATGGTGATAAATAATGTCCGACACGCCTTGTATGTCAGTTCCAACTTGCATTTACTGACAAATGAATAGCAACTATAGTTATTATACCTACTGGCATTGTCTGGACTTGACTATTTACTTATTTATATACTACAGCGCAAGTGCTAATTATGTATTCTTTGGTTTCAGTGTTGAATTTGATGTTTGTCTATACAAGCAAATTGAAATATAGTTTTTTAAAGTTTAGTGTAAATTGAGTTTCACAGGTAACTAAGCTCTGTTAATTGATTTGGTATGAAAATTTTGATCGGCTTGCTGTGATAGTATCAGGCAGTGGTGTCATGAAGTTACTTGGCGTTCCTATTAAGCTTCTGCGTCCCGTTATTTTTTTGGAACGATACGATACGATACGATTTCTGAAATTTTCCTCGAATTAAACGATACGATACGAGACGCCTCGAACAATAACGATACGATATCGGGATCTCGACTGATAAATATATAAATATTAAAAAATTTTAAAATTTATAAAAATTTATCAAATTTAATTTTTTTTTACATCTTGAAATAAGTTTCATTTGTTTAGTTTCGGTACATCTATTTTTCTAAATTTAGATTCTAAATAAAACGCTACTGCCGATAGTAAGTATTTATTTACTTTATTTAGTACGCATTATGCGGTAGTTTATCAATTTAATTAAATAATTTTAC
The DNA here is from genome assembly GCA_963978895.1 of Erpobdella octoculata. Classification (NCBI taxonomy): domain Eukaryota; kingdom Metazoa; phylum Annelida; class Clitellata; order Hirudinida; family Erpobdellidae; genus Erpobdella; species Erpobdella octoculata. Next base: position 12,555,586 of record OZ022246.1, read on the forward strand.
TTGCCGATAAAAAAAAAATTAAAATTATTTTTTCAAGTAATTGAAAAGTAGAAAACCTTCTAGCACACCAAAAGAACGACCTTTTTAGGCAATTCAATAGTGAAAGTGGAAAAACCAATGGAGATAGAAATAGATTGCAGATTACTGAGATTGAGATTACTAGATTACTAAGATTAAATTAAAATGATTTTGTTTCCCGCAGTCTTTGCATCTGGCAAGATTTACTTCTACATCCTTGTCATTGACTTTCTGCGTGACCGTCTCTTCCTCAAAGTACTCCCAGATTTGACCCCGGTGACGCGGCATGATAATGATGACAAACACGAGAAAGTGCCTCTATGCAAGAATTAAGAAAGTGAAAAAAAACCCAGCGTGTTTATTTATAGGTGATGGCGAATGCGGTTAGCAGCAATAGCAAGAAAGAAGCTGAGAAAGTTTCGAATTCCAGCTGCAGATGATACGGGCTACGGCACTGTCGTGCACACTACAGGTGGCACACACAACCAAGAATATCATCGAGATTATAAAGATATATCTTAGATGAGCTACTATTACGGTCAATTACGGATATCGAAACACTAAAATAATCATTCCAATTCTATGTAACAAATTTCAAAAAATAAGTTTATGAAACAGACTAAACCAAAACAGAAACATAGAATGATCATTACTATTACATTACTCATTATTCTCATTAATAATAATAGTCATCGATGTCAGCGAGTACGATTGCCTTGTAGGGCTTGTAGTATCAGTAGTATGCAGAGCTCGACTAGCAGCCTAAGAGGAGCGTGGCTTTTTTGCTGCCGGTTCCCAGACTAAAAATAGTAAATAATGGGACTACAGGCTGTCTGGAAAACCGAATTTAAAGTGGGGATGATAATAGTTATAAACTTCTGTCAATATGTAGATTAATTAATCAATGTTGATGAATCAATTGCAAATATTCACAGTTGTGACAATCGTTAATTAAATATGTATGACTTTCGTTATTTATTGGAAAATATTTTTAAAAAATCTCGATATTTTTTCGGGATTTTTATCGGGAATGAAATTTTAAGTATCGCTAATTATATCCATACGGGATTTCTTCCGCAGGTTGTATCGTTTCAATGGCGATACGGGATCTCCCGTATCGTTTTGAATCGATTGAATTCGAGATAACGATATCGGGACGCAGATGCTTAGTTCCTATGTTGCCAAGTGGAACTGGTAAAGCACATGCAACTGTTGTCCATCAGCTCATTGTCGACTGGTGTTGTAATCGTTCCATGTCGGCATAAACTAATTTGAATCTAATAGAAACTAGACAACCTAGGCACTTGTTAGTAATAGTGAGGTTTACTTTGTGGGAAAGGTTCAGAAAGAGCAATTAAGAACAAATAATATGAACTGAGTGATGTATGACTGACACATTATAAGTATGTCGATAGGAGTTTAACCTAAACTTATGTGAAAAAAGTGTTTGAGAAGTGGTCCGGGGTGAAAGGACAAATATGTAGATAACCTGTGATAATGTGATTTGATTAAAATAATTCTGTCTCAATGTGACATTATGTTTTTCGGTGAATGATGATGAAGTTTTATGCGTATTTAAATAAGTTCAATTTAATTGCAGTTTAACTGCTAAGTTCCACCCAACACCAAGTGTAACAGAATGATACGATATTATTTATTATTTGACAATGCTACACACACTCAAACACACATACAAACACACACACAGATATATATATATATATATACATATATATATATATATATATATATATATATATATATATAAATATATAAAAGGTGAGAACAAAAGGTGATGAATAATTGAAGGTGACATACCTGTTGTTGTAGTGCAGAAATGATATGAAGCTGAACTTTCTTATTGGGCCTTTCTAACTTCATGGCCGATTCATCGACCTTCACCTGTTTGTTTCAAAAGAGCAACAACAGAGAAGTCCATCATTAATCATTTCATTGAAAAAAAGATCGTGAAAAGATAATAGAAGTAAAAATTGTTTGTCAATTGTTTGAATATAATAATTTTAGTGTGAATGTGTTGTGTTAAAAGTTATAAAGGCAGTCACTAGCAGTATTATAGTCAGTGCCGTGGCTAATACACCCAAAAACCTCGTTCGGGGGGGGACAGGGCAGGCTTCAGGGAAGGACTTAATTAGCAATATATATATATATATATATATATATATATATATATATATATATATATATATATATATATATATATATATATATATATATATATATATATATATATATATATATATATATATATATATATGTATATATATATATATTAATTATTGCTATACTCCACCCTTATAAATGGAAAAACGTTAACACTCTCTAACTCACAATTGGCCATTTTAAGAAAGAAAGTTTGTTTTTAAAGAAAAATCTTCTTAAATATAAATGCGACTACCTGGTCGTGGACGAGTTTTGGAGAGAAATCACGGTAGACAGCCAAGTAAGAGCCATGTAACCTTTCAGTAAAGGACCCCAGTAATGATTTTGTTTTGGGGGGGGGTTAGCACTCACACCATAGCCCCAGCACTGATTTTGTTTCATGAAGTATGAATTAAACCAAGAAAATAATGAAAAAAGAGTTGGCAAGAAAATAAAATAAATTAAAAACAGAAAAAAATTATTAAGAAAAAAAATAATAGAAGAAGAAGATGCAGTGAAAGAAAGACAGAAAAAAATGAAAAGAAAAGAGATGGATGGTTTTCTTGTAGATGGCCGTAGAGACATTTTGAATTTGGATCGGAGATGCCACAAGCTTTAATGAACGCCGAGAGTAGACTGAAAAACACGCGAAATCCCTCGTGTTGGTCGTTTCAGATGCAAATTTTTTTCACTTCCCACCTTACTTTGGGGGAAATTTACTTGCCAATTCTTCCTAGCTCTCTCTCTCTTTATTCCAGCTCATTTTATCCAATTGTGTGGTTCCTTCCTCGTTCGATTCATCGTCATTTCCAACCTCGGCCTTGGAAACCTTTAATCCAACAATGAATTCATTTGCCCTTGCTCTGAATGGAGTAGAAGAAAGCAAAGCCATCTGGAGAACAAAAAACATTGCTCATTTTTTTTTATTAATTCCATAAAAGGAATTTTTAATCAATGCATTGATTGATTGTAAGGAAGGTGGAGACCCGAGAAAGAAAGAGAGAGAGAGAGAGAGAGAGAGAGAGAGAGAGAGAGAGAGAGAGAGAGAGAGAGAAAGAGAGAGAGAGAGAGAGAGAGAGAGAGAGAGAGAGGGAGAAGAAGAGAAACGTATTTACATACACATACACATCTACATCACATACATGTTCTGTACGTACACATACACGTATGCACACATTAACACATGCAATGATTTTTTGTGTGTTTTCATTGCTGTTGAGGAAAAGAAGAGACTTCACGCTGTTGATTGTTAATGTTAAATGATGACCTCTCCATTTCGTCCTGTATCATACAATCTATTCTGATTTCAACACTTTCCACTTTCTTTTATTTCCATGCTGCTCTATTTTGGTATTATTTTAGTCATTTTTTGTAGTTTTATACGACTGAACTATTTTATTGTAGCTTAATAATTGAAGTTAAAAACTTTTGCGAAGTTGCGCATTTTTATTACAAACTTGTATTTAGGTTACAATCTCCGTTTGTGTGTGTGTGTGTGTGTGGCTTTCTCTGTACACAAATCTTGCAAGTAAAATTTAACCAGCTTTTTGACTAGCTAAGAAGATGAAACGTTCAGCATAGCTTTATATTGGATGACAATACATGATTCAATTAAGAAAAAAAAACTTAATTTGAACATCTTTTGTATTTCCAAATCGAGTGTATTTGAAATCAAAGTTTGTGTTGAAAAACTCGTTTTTCCTTTAGTTGTTTTAATGATTATTCTTTAACGTCAGTTTGCTTAACCGACAACAAAGAGCAATCAATTTTTTGCAGTTGTAGACAAAAAACAGAATTGTAAAAGAAATATTCAAATTTTAATAATAAAATTAAATCACCATGCATTTTTAAACATTCATGTTTTGACCAGCGAAAACAAAGACGTTTTTAAAACATAAAAGTGTCAACGATGAAAATGAGGATCAAATCTCTTAAACGCTTCATATTTTTACATATTAGTTGCAATATTATATATAAAATATTAAATACAAATATAATATAATATAATATAATATAATATAATATAATATAATATAATATAATATAATATAATATAATATAATATAATATAATATAATATAATATAATATAATATAATATAATATAATATAATATAATATAATATAATATAATATAATATAATATAATATAATATAATATAATATAATATAATATAATATAATATAATATAATATAATATAATATAATATAATATAATATAATATAATATAATATAATATAATATAATATAATATAATATAATATAATATAATATAATATAATATAATATAATATAATATAATATAATATAATATAATATAATATAATATAATATAATATAATATAATATAATATAATATAATATAATATAATATAATATAATATAATATAATATAATATAATATAATATAATATAATATAATATAATATAATATAATATAATATAATATAATATAATATAATATAATATAATATAATATAATATAATATAATATAATATAATATAATATAATATAATATAATATAATATAATATAATATAATATAATATAATATAATATAATATAATATAATATAATATAATATAATATAATATAATATAATATAATATAATATAATATAATATAATATAATATAATATAATATAATATAATATAATATAATATAATATAATATAATATAATATAATATAATATAATATAATATAATATAATATAATATAATATAATATAATATAATATAATATAATATAATATAATATAATATAATATAATATAATATAATATAATATAATATAATATAATATAATATAATATAATATAATATAATATAATATAATATAATATAATATAATATAATATAATATAATATAATATAATATAATATAATATAATATAATATAATATAATATAATATAATATAATATAATATAATATAATATAATATAATATAATATAATATAATAAATATTTATGTCACAACCGCGTACAGCCAATAAATAACTGGAATGGACAAAAATGTTCACTTAGCTTATTGCTCCGAGCTGGGCGTGTGTCTATAGTGGAGTGGTTGAATCCATTTCTTTTCTTCATTTTTTTCCACATTTTTCATAGATATTTTTTTTTCATTGAATGGAAGATTAATTTGATTTTCGAACAAAATAACTTTTTCGAAGGAAACTTAAATGCTTTTTTATGGAAATGCCAAACAAATTATTTTCATTTTTTCTGTTGTTAAAAGTTGTTGAAAGTTTTCATTTTAGTGTCTCAAAAGATTTAATTTAATAAAAAATTCTCAAAAATTCATTTTAAACGAGAAATGAAAAAGGTTTAATGAAATTGAAAGAAGGACTCGTTATTAAATTAAAGTCCATATTTAATAATTAGAATTTTCTGCTTCTCTGAGAAAAAAGTGGTTTTTGTAATCTTCCATTGAAATATATTAATAGATTTTAATAATAGAAATTTATATCAGTGTATAAGAATGTGCTTCTCTGCATTCATCCGAATCTCGTTGAACAAAATCTATCGTGTCACTAATGTCGATTCCCTACGAAAAGCAGCTCAGATAGAATCGATGATACAATGCACCTTACGATTTCAATAATGCATTGTACAACTCGTACAAGGCACCTTACGATTTCAACAATGCATTGTACAATTCCTACAATGCCCCTTACCTTTTCAGTAATGCGTACGATGCATTGTGCAATTCACACAATGCACCACGATAAGAGAAGGATAAATTTCCAAATAAAGTATGGTAATTAAGCATAAAAAAGTGTTGCTCGGTGGTCTTCATTGGCTGATTTTTTTTAATATGAAATGACTCGCATGGAGCGATACGCAAATTACTATTTGAAACTACTCGTTTAGAACACTGATCAGACAAAAAAATTACAAAGAAACATCAAAGGAAGCCTACATCCCATCAGACTCAGACAATTTGAGACGGACAAAGAGCAGGTCACCGGTATACGAATAATGTCCACACAAAGTTGCGCTTCATTAACCTTTGTAGGAAAGTTCAAAGGTTGAGGTGAGAAGTACGTCCGCTCAATGACCTTTTACATCATTACAAAGAACACCACGGCGGAAGTTTTGCTGGTTGATAAGTCTATTCAGGATTTCTTTAACTGAGAAAGATTTGTCGCAAACGGAGCTATTTTAAAACGTGGTGTGGGAAATGCTAATTTATTCAGCTCTGCGTGTCGTCAGCATTCAATGACTTTTCCATTTGGACTGCTTATCAGGATGTTTTTCCTTGGATTTGAATATGCGAATGAGCCTTTCCAAGCAACTAGAAGCTCCTTTTTGCTCTGGTCACTTCAACGCAATGTTGTTTGCAAACTCGATTGTTTAAAACTCTAGAACTTTGCTACTGTAAAATATATTTGTTCGGAAGTTGTAACCATCGTCGTCATAATCATCATCATCATCATAATCGTCATCGTCATCGTCGTCGTCATCATTATCGTCATCGTCGTCGTCATATTATCACCCTCCTCCTCATCATCATGACCATTGTCAGTAAAATTATTATTATTATAATGTTTTTATCATTACTGATTGTCATTATTTTCATCATTATTATCAAACCGACTAGATTTTAAAAATATAAAGTTTGACAAATGATATATATTTTTAAAGAACAGCAACTAAAAGTTGTAAAAAAAATTTCTTACAAGATACTTTGCAAAATTTTTTTTAATCTAGTTTTGATAGAAATTAACGTTTCTATTGAAACCTTTTTAATCTGAAAACAACACTACGATTCAAAATAATAAAAATAAAAATTCTTGATATTTATCCTTTAAAAATATTCAAGAAGCAACAACACCAACATTTTTTCGAAACAACAACAACAATTATCTTCAGTAAAACAGTAGCAAAATTAAGAAAAGTAGCGGGGTTGTAGTAGTTGTTGACGTAGTTGTGGACCACTTTTCATATTTTCTCGGTAAAGTTTACATGGCATTTGCGCCTCTGCCAACGTTGTAAAATGTACTATAAATGTAACATTTATCGTGATTGTAACCTTTATTATAGATGTAGCATATATTATGGTTGTAACATTTATTAGGGATGACACATTTATTATGGTTGTGATATTTATTATGGTTGTGACATTTAGTATGGTTGTAACATTTATTATGGTTGTAACATTTATTATGGTTGTAACATTTATTATGGTTGTAACATTTATTATAGATGTCACAACTATTATGGATTTATTACGGATGTACCAGTGATTCCTGTAAATAAAGGTGAGCTGCGCCATCTTCGATAGCAATCATGACAATTAAGTTGAAAGGTTGCTATGCTTAGTTGATCTTCTATTTCATCAAAGCAGTCATCAACTGATGTTTTTTTATTTCGGTTGTAACAATGACCGAAAATTCCATTGATTTTAGCAAAACACACCTAAAAATAGTATTGGCCATAGCACATTCTAATCAGAACCTCTGGAGCAATTCGAACAAAATGTATCCTCGAGATAGATGGTTTAGAAATAGTTTAACACCGATTTAATTAAAAATTGGTTCATAGCTACACATTTACGTATTTGTACAACAATATAACTACACATTATCATAAATATACAATAATATAGCTACATATTAACATAAATGGGCAATAATGTAGTTACATACTAACATAAGCGTACAATAACATAGCTACTGATACAATGATATAGCTACATTTTAACATAAGTGTACAATAATATAGCTACACATTACAATGAGTGTATAATAATATAATTACACATTTCTATGACGGTACAATAATATAGCAACACATTACTATAAGTGTACATTAATTTAGCTATAACAAGGTTTTTTGGCCATAAAAAATAATTATTACTATACTAACAACCTTGCCTTTTGCCTTTTTCTCCTCCGCGAGATTTACCTCCGTCGTTAAAATTAGGGCTGCGCGGTACCCGACCCGTCAATTTTTTTTCGTACCCGTACCTGACCCGCGGGTAAAATGGTATACCCGTGGCTTCGTTACTCGTGAGTTTAGCTGTTACCCGTCAAATATCTAGCTTTACTAGAACACAATAAAATAGTTTTCACGTCACTTGTACATTAAATTGCAGACAATAACCATTAAAACATCCAACAAAAAATGCTACATCAAGTGTAGTTTAATAACTTGTAACTTCAATAATTTATCACTGAATCCAAGTTCAAAACGACAATAAAAGTCGTTATATTATATACTCAATTTAGTTCACACACACACTCGCATCTTTGTAGATGTGCGTTTGTTTATGCTTCGACATGCTCGGGTTCAGAGCGAGTTGGTATGCAAGTCCGTCGAAGTGTAACTTGTAGCACTGAAAGCTGACTTTCTTTCGTTCTGAGTCGAAGGAATAGTCAATAAACTGAGAGTTTTTCAGTTTAAGAAATTTACTGCTTGCGCCTTTGTTTTCCAAAATTTTATTGTGCTCAGCTCGTTACTATCGACCGTCAGGTTGAAATACTTGTCTAGTTATTCACCAGTATCGGCATTTCTGTCCGAATTATAGTCTTCAGCATTTTTTGAATCCTCGGAATCTGTATGAGGCAAAACATTTTGAAGTTTCTTTGATGGCGGAGCTGTCTGTTCATTGAATTCAATAGATGTATAAATTGCTGTTAACACAACTTGGAAGGCTTGATGAGTACGAGCTGCTTCATCCTTCTCTTGACAGCATACTAGGAAAAAAAATAAATAGGGCGGACACAGAATAATCTTTCACACCCGCAAAAACGGGTCAAAAACGCAGCCCTAATTTGTATATGAAACACACAAACAGACATACATACATACAAACAGACAGTCATCTATATATATATATATATATATATATATATATATATATATATATGATGATACACAGATCTATGGTCATTGTGATCCTGCTAAAGCAATTGAACTCTCGTCAGTAGTTTCTACATGCATTGATGATGTGGGCCTATGGATGTCTTCTAGTCGCCTTCAGCTGAATTCAAGCAAGTCTGAAGTCATTTGGCTGTCAACCAGTCGGATGAAACGTACTTTCCAAACAGCACCGCTAAGAATAGGTAAAGATTGGATCTCTCCATCTGTTTCAGTTCGCAATTTGGGTGCTTTCTTTGATTCTGACATGCATATGAACACTCACGTTAGTCGTATCACCCAAACCTGCTTTCCAACCTTACGTCAAATCAAAACAGTTGCTTCATCTCTACCCCCCTGTAGCTTACCTTACTTATTACTTCATTGGTGTTTTCAAAACTCGACTATTGTAACTCCACACTGGTTGGACTCCCGAAGATCTTGACTCACCGCCTTCAATCAGTGGTGAATACGGCAGCCAGGCTTTTGACCGGTCGAAGACGCTGCGATCACATCACTCCAGTACTCCAAGAACTACATTGGTTGAATGTCAGGTGTAGAATTATCTTCAAAGTAGCTCAACTATTCTTTAGATGTCTCAATTGTTTGGCTCCTTCATACTTAATGGAAGTAATTCTGCCTATTAGTAACATTCAATCAAGGGGGAATCTCAGATCTGCATCTTCGGCTCTTCTCTTCGTTCCCTCTACTCGTCTAAAAAGTGCTGGTGATGGAAGTTTTCCTGCTGCAGCTGCAAAAATTTGGAATAGTCTTCCCTTGGACATCAGAGCAGCACCTGATTTTGTACAGTTTAAAAGAAATTTGAAACAATATCTTATGAAAATTTAACTTTTTGTCTATTTATTTTATATTGTATGTGGCCTTGAAGTCATTTGATTTACGCCACTTTAAACTTGTCAAATAAAAAATAAATAAATAAAATATATATATCTATATATATAAAAATGAATGTTTGTATGTTAATGGCCTTTATGCATTGCTACACCATTCATCCGATCGTAATGAAATTTTCACACAACTTTGAGAGTCAAGAGGAATCAAATATAAAAAAAAATTTGAAATCCGTCACAAAATGAGCGGAGCGGAGCGGGTGAGCGAGCGGGAACTACACACACACACATATATATATATATATATATATATATATATATATATATATATATATATATATATATATATATATATATATAATATATATATATATATATATATATATATATATATATATATATATATATATATATATATATATATATATATATAATTTATATATATATATATATATATATATATAATATATATATATATATATATATATATATATATATATATATATATATATATATATATATAATATATATATATATATATATATATATATATATATATATATATAATATATATATAATATATATATATATATATATATATATATATATATATATATATATATATATATATATATATATATATATATATATATATATATATATATATATATATATATATATATATATATTCTTTAAATAACTAGGAATCAGATTGTCACGAATGCAAGCTCTATTAAATATAACGGCCCATTTCTTATTGCAACACTTTTGAATCAAATTCGTCAGCTGTCTCCATTCTTTTCTTATGTTCAAAACAGTACAAACATTTTCAAAATCTTTATCTAAACGAGTAGTAAACGAGTAGTATTATATATATATATATATATATATATATATATATATATTATATATATATATATATATATATATATATATATATATATATATATATATATATATATATATATATATAAAGTACAAAACTATTTCCTTTAAAACATCGTCATATATTGAAAATTGGCTGAAAAAACACAATTTCAAATTTCAAATCTTTCTATCGAATTAATTATGCCACCTAAACGAAAAGCTATTGATTCTACAGTTTATTCGCAATATATATATATATATATATATTATATATATATATATATATATATATATATATATATATATATATATATATATATATATATATATATATATATATATATATATATATATATATATATATATATAGTATATATATATATATATATATATATATATATATATATATATATATATATATATATATATATATATATATATATATATATATATATATATATATAAAGTACAAAACTATTTCCTTTAAATCATCGTCATATATTGAAAATTGGCTGAAAAAACACAATTTCAAATTTCAAATCTTTCTATCGAATTAATTATGCCACCTAAACGAAAAGCTATTGATTCTACAGTTTATTCGCAATATATATATATATATATATATATATATATATATATATATATATATATATATATATATATATATGAATGTTTATGGATTAGTTTGTCTATTATAGAAACAGAAAGCGACCCGGAACGGACAGCGAGCGGGAACGGAAAAGCAAGGGTGAGCGGGAATGGGAGAGCAAACGTGAGCGGGAACGGGAAAACGACCGGGAGCGGGAAAGCGACCGAGAGCGGGAAAGTGACCGGGAGCGGGAAAGCGACCGGGAGCGGGAAAGCGACCGGGAGCGGGAAAGCGACCGGGAGCGGGAAAGCGACCGGGAGCGGGAAAGCGACCGGGAGCGGGAAAGCGACCGGCAGCGGGAAGACGACCGAAAACGGGAAAGCGAACAGGAGTGGGAAAGCAGGTGGGAAAGGAAACGGGAGAGAAAGAGACAAACATTAGAAAAACCTCTAAAAAAACCCGGGCAACGCCGGGTATCTCCGCTAGTATATATATATATATATAAAACTCAAATACCACTGACTGACTGACTGACTCTTCACGAAATCATAAAAACCACTGAACGGATTGTAATGAAATTTGAAACATATCTTTCTCTTGAGTTTTAGGTGCTCAGTAAGAAAGGGTTTTGAAAAATTCGGCCTGGATCGCCTTATTTCGAAAAATATACAATGCTTAATCTGTTAGTATTGAAACGCGTCGGGGTGGGTAAAATGCTGACCGCGGACTTATTAATTAAATAAATGTCAACAAAAATATAGAATTTTTTTGTTATTTAATTTATTAATAATAATTACAATTAAAATTCAACCGAATACGTTGTTTACTGAATCTTGGTTGTTTATTAAGCCGAATAGTTTCGGTTGTTGGGTGGCGAGTTTTTTTCTCATTATATGAATTTAATGTTTACAAAAAATTTAGAAATTCTTTTTTAATTATAATTTTATATAAATGCATAATTACAACTGAAATTCAACCGAATACGTTATTTACTGAATCTTTGTTATTTATGTTTAATAGTTGCGGTAATTGGTAAATGCGTAATATAATTCATATTTAGTTTACGTAACAACGTTTGAAGACTTCAAGCAAGTTTTAGCCAGTTTTAGAAAATCTATTTTACGTTTTGAAGGGTTAAAAGAAGTTAGGAAAAAATGAAAAAGAAAAAATGAGCGAGAACGGGAACAGGAGAGCAAGCGTGAGCGGGAACGGGAGAGCAAGCGTGAGCGGGAACGGGAGAGCAAGCGTGAGCGGGAACGGGAGAGCAAGCGTGAGCGGGAACGGGAAAAGCGTCCAGGAACGGGAAAGCGACTGGGGACGGAAAAGCAAGCGGGGAAGGAAACCTGAGCGAGAAAGACAAACATTAGAAAAACCTCTAAAAACCTCGGGCAACGCCGGGCAACCCCGCTAGTTAATATATATAATAGCCCATGTCTGTTTAAGACGTCTGTGTAAGACGTTTTTGTGTGACGATCGGCAATCTATGACAAATTAATTTATATATAATAAATAATTATATAAATACATTTATTATATATTTTTATAACATTTTTTGAAAGTGAGGTACCTGCATCCCCCCAGGAATTTCTGGACCCAACTCTGCACCCTGCACCATAACCATCGATATCGTCATCATCACCATAACTATCATCACCGCAACAGTCATCAGCATTACTAACATCAAGTTAGACAGCATCGGCCTGCGAGATGCACGATACTCTTGACTTTTCCACGGATTTTCCACAGGCAGGGCAATCGAGATTAAGGACGCAATTGAATAAGACGACAATTCAGTGGGCACGTTTCATTTCCCCTGAGGTGTCACGGACGTCATTTGCTTACATTTCCATCACAAACGCACACGTCTAGCAAATGAGTTTGATTCTCGGCGTTGAAAACGAATGCATACGATGGATACAGCAAAAGAATAAGTAGGAGAGATATAAAGACAGTGAGAGAGAGGGTGAGATAGAAAGAAGGAAATGTTTTCTTTCTTTTTTTTGAACTTTCGCTACGTTAGAGAAAAAACAAGTTTGTTGATTAAGTCTTCGTAAGCTTGTAATGACTCGGTGACAATTTGTTTGACATTTGACTAGTCTAGTTGTTATCTCAGTGAAATTAGATGCACCCAAGATAATTGACGCCTCTGTTTTATTTGCGTCAAGAAAGGTCACGTGGTGGAAATTGCACATCAACGTCGACATTTTTTTGGATTTGTAAACTTTTAAAGTAATGAAAACAATACGGGTTTACATTGGGTAACTGGTGTTTAGCTTTAATAATATAAAAATATCTATAGTCTCATGTATAATTTTCATAATGTGAAATTAAGTTAATTAAGTTATTGTACACTTATTTTAATGTCTAACATTTTATTATACGCTTTTTTTAATTTGTAATGTGTAGCTATATTAACTATTGTAAACTCATGGTAATTTGTTGCTATTTTATTGCACACTCATGGTAAAGTGTAGCTATATTATTGTACACTTATGTTAATATGTAGCTATATTATTGTACACTTATGTTATTATGTAACTATATTATTGTACACTTATATTAATATGTAGCTACATTATTGTACACGTATGTAAACATGTAGCTATATTACTGTAAATTTATGATAATGTGAAGTTTTATTGTTGTACAAATATGGGAATGTGTAGCTATATTACTGTACACTCATGGTAATGTGTAACTATACTAATACTAATAGTGCTTACTCTGCGAGTAGCTTACTCGCTCTTCATGAATAGGGCCGTACACTGATGGTAATTAGCTATATTACTGTACACTGATGGTAAAAGTGTGTAGCTATATTAGTTTACACTTGTGCTAATGAATAGTTATATTACTGTACGCTCATAGTAGTCTGTAGCTATATTATTGTACACTTATGATAATGTGTAGCTATATTACTGTATACTCATGGGAAAGAGTAACTATATTATTGTAAACGTATGTTAATGAGTAGATATATTCTTGTACACTTATTTTATCGTGTAGCTATATTAATGGATTGGGGAGTTAATACAAACTTGTGTGATTGTGTAGCTAAATACAATATACACTTAATGTTGAATGTCCGATTTTTTTGTTCGGTTTGAGAATGTACAATTTTGTTTGTGTACAACGGTGTCAAAGGTGTCTATATTATACTATACAATTATTTTATTGTACATTTATGTTACTATACAATTATTTAATGTACAATTATGTTATTATGCAACTATTCTGATGTCCAAGTATGTTACTATAAGATAAATCTAATGTACAACATTTGTATTATGCAGTTATATCAATGTCAAACTTTGTTATTATACCATAATTTTCATGTACAAGAATGTTTTTTTATAATTATTTTAATGTACAGTTCTGATAACTGATAACCAATACTTTTGGCAATGAGCAATCATGTTGGTGTGCATTTATGTTAATCTCCAGTAAGTCATGATATTTTATGTTTTTTTAAATGCTTTTATTTAACTTCACTCGTCTCTCTATTTGTTTGTTTGTTTGTTTGTCTGTGGTGATCAAATCTTAGAAACAAAAATTCACCCACAGTTCGACCACCTAGACCTCTAAAACATTCAGGAAAGATTTATTCTGGATGACAATACATGAATTGAATGTTTCCGACATGAATTAGGCCTTACATCAATTAAAATTAATCAAAGTTGTCCGTTAGGGTTAGGGTTAGATAACAACTGATCCATACATTGAGTTAAATTTATGAATTTTGATTTCATGTGAAAGAAATAAACAATGTACAAGATTGAGCGTAACGGTTGTTTTAGATTTAAAAATTTCATTTTGTTGACTCAGATAAAGAGGCAAATAGAGGCATTTTTTTAAATTTATTTTTTATCTTTACTTGTTTTCAGTTATGGCAATGTAACGTAATTAACTGTACAGTACTCCTAATTAACAAATAGATTATTCCACAAATGTTTTTATACATTCACGTTACTGTAGAATTATTTTAATGTACACTTGTTGGTTGTGAAAATTATGTTAATTTTTTTAATTACAGTTTGCTAAATGCTTAGGTTATTGTTTTTCTATATATGACCAAATTACTAACCTATTCAAAATTTATTTGTTTTATGGTTTAAATAGTTATTATAAATAAGAAGCAGAGATATGGTATCAATGTCTTCCTGAACGAGAACCACACACCTCTGAATGGGAACACACACTACTGAATAGAAACCACACACTCCTGAATTTGAACCACACATCTCTGAATGAAAATTACCAGTTCCTTAGTGCGAACCACGCACTCATGAATGCGAACCACACACGCCTGAATAGGAACCACACATTAACGAATGCCAAAAGCTTCAACAGCTTTTTTCTTTTCAAAGTTATAAAAATTCAAGTTTTTCTTTTTGCAAACAAGCAAAGTTTTAAGAGAAAAAACATGAAAGTCCCATATTTTCCCTTTCTTCAAATTTCTACACACGCGCCAGAGACTCTTTGATTTACATGTAAATAGAGGCGATGCGTTCCCAGGACGGTTGTAAAGTTACAAGTAACATTATATTCAATCTGCCAAATGATCGATTAGATTTCTCAGCAGGAACCTCTGAGACGGGAAGAGATTAAAAAACAATTCCATGCTAATAATGCCCTTGAATTTGAAATGGAATTGAATGGAGATTCTGATTGTTTTATTTTAAACTCACGTTAGTAACTTAAGCGTGGATTTTATTGTTTATGTTGATGATGATGGTGATGATGATGGTTATGATAATGATTATTATGATGATAATGATAACTGTGACGACGATGATTATGATAATGATGACAATGCTGTTGTGGGCAGGGGCAGATCCAGAATTTTGTTAAGGGGGGCGCATCCATGACTGCCCGCCCATAGGGGCAAGAAAAGTCCCCCCTCCTGAAAAATTGATGACATTTTTTGCTATTAAGGCCCCTCATACAAAAATTTAAAATATAACTACCTAATAATGGTAAAATTGTGTGTGCTAAAAACGGAAATCCAACAATGTTTATGCTTGAAACGAGCGTATACATTGATTGAGCGTTTAACTCTTTACTAAATTTACTTTTATTTAAAATTAATTTTATTTATAAGTTTATTTATTTATTTATTTATTGGTACACGAACAGAGGGACCCAAAGGGCCACTAATACTGTTCGGACAGAACACAATAAAAACTAAAGAAAAACAAAACAAAATAAACCGTCTGATGTGACCGTCTACTGACTATTATGTACATAATTTAATTTTTTTAATGATTTGTTTAAAGTAAATTATTTTTTACTATTCTAAATGGGGGCGCGCACCTCCTCGCCCCCTGGATCCGCCCCTGGTTGTGGGTACTCTTTGTGAAGCTGGCGTATCAACGAATTGAGTCGTTTTTTTCAAAAAGTTCTTCAATAAAAATTTTATTTTCTGAAACTTTTCTACTTTTGTTTGAGCAGCTTTTCTTATTTGTCAATAATTTTTTCCTTCTTTTTTACACCTGAAGAGATTTTTGTCTTTCATCGAATACAAACGGTTTATATTTTTGAAATTCGGTGCTTTTGTACCCGAGGACCACAATGTGCAGGTGGGAGACGTGGTTGTGACGTGTAGGAAATGATACACCGCGGTTTCATGTTGTTGTTCCCGTCGTTGTTGAAACAATTTAAATGCTTGTTGTTGTTGATGTTGTTGCTGTGGCTGTGGCTGCTTTTGAGGTTTCAATATTTAATGACGTCACAAGGCAACTATTCACACGAGGTCAATAAACAGAATGCACTAACTGCACCTCGTCTCCTTATCCGTGGATGGATAGGTGGATGGATAAGTGGGTGGATAGGTGAATGGATAGGTGAATGGATAGGTGAATGGATAGGTGAATAGATAGATGAATGGATAGTTGGTGGATAGGTGGATAGATGGGTAGGTAGGTGGGTGGGTGGGTGGGTGAATAATTGGGTAGATAGATGGATGAATGGATAGGTGGGTGGATAGGTTAGGTGAATAGATGGGTGGATAGGTTAGGTGAATAGATGGGTGGATAGGTGGGCGGATAGATGGGTGGATCGGTGGATGGATAGGTGGGTGGATAGATGAATGATAGGCTGGACCCACTTTGGAACAGGACTACGTTTTGGCATGTTTCCATACATGTGCGTGTGCTTGTGTCTAGAGTTATGTGCGTGAGAGGGAGCAAGAAAGATAAAGAGAGAAAGAGAAAGAGAAAGAGAGAAAAGATGGCTGAAAGATTGAGACTGGTACTAATGTGAAGGTGGTCGTGAAGAGGTTGACTGTGATTATGTTAACCTATTTTCCCCCTCACCAGACACCCACCACCATCTTTATATTTTACTAGCATGGCTCATTTTTGACGATAAAACGTAAATTAATGAACCGAGGATTTTTAAATGATTTGAAACATTTTTCTCAATAAAGCCTACTTCCACGCAAAATTTTAAATTCCTTATATTACCTTCACTGCAAGTAATGATTGGTTGAATGTTTGCAAGCCTTGAAAATGAAATGTAACTAATTTTCCGTCATCCAATCAAGTTTATATTTGGATTATAGACTCTCTTCTCCTGCATTCTATTAAAGTAAAAAATTACATTTTAATTAAAAATTAGATTTGTCTATGTTTCAAAACAAAAACAAATTAAACATAATAATGTTTATAAATCTAAATTAAAAAAAATTTCGTTTTTAAAAAAAAATTTCCGGTAAATGAAAAGCCCGCAAATCTTGAAAAATAAGGGATTTGTGAAAAAACCTATTTTTTACGGCTTACTTGTTTAATCATTCATTCATTTTCATTAATTTTTAATTAATTAATTATTTATTTAGTTACTTTAAATACTGATTTAATGAATTATTTAATTGTTTATTTGCTTATCTATTTATTTACTTTGAATAATTAATTATTTATTTATTTAATTGTTTATTTGCTTATTTATTTATTTGCTTATTTATTTATGTATTTACTTAGTCATTTACTTATATATTTATTTATTTACTTATTTATTAATTTACTTATTTATTTACTTATTTATTCATTTATTTTTATTTCATTATTTATTTATTTATTTATTTGTTTGTTTGTTTGTTTGTTTGTTTGTTTGTTTGTTTATTTATTTATTTATTTGTTTGTTTGTTTGTTTGTTTATTTATTTATTTATTTATTTATTTATTTATTTATTTATTTATTTATTTATTTATTTATTTATTTATTTATTTATTTATTTATTTATTTATTTATTTATTTATTTATTTATTTATTTATTTATTTATTTATTTATTTATTTATTTATTTATTTATTTATTTATTTATTTATTTATTTATTTATTTATTTATTTATTTATTTATTTATTTATTTATTTATTTATTTATTTATTTATTTATTTATTTATTTATTTATTTATTTATTTATTTATTTATTTATTTATTTATTTATTTATTTATTTATTTATTTATTTATTTATTTATTTATTTATTTATTTATTTATTTATTTATTTATTTATTTATTTATTTATTTATTTATTTATTTATTTATTTATTTATTTATTTATTTATTTATTTATTTATTTATTTATTTATTTATTTATTTATTTAATTTAATTTATTTATTTATTATTTAGTATTCAAACAATTTCTTGCTAAAGGGTTTTTTAAATTTTCAAATTGTATTTTTAATTTTTTTTGTTTTTACAAAAACCAAAACAATTGAGAAAATAAAAGAAATTCAAATTATCCATACTCGTTTTTAATGCTTCAAAATTATTACTCTTTCTCCTCTTTTTCTTTCTCTCTCCAATTTTCACACACAAAATTATTGCTTCTACTTAGCGCGTCGTTTTATGAGAGCGGTTTTTCGGAAATGGACTGTGCTCGTGTATGTGCTTGTATGTGTGGTCGTGTGTTTGTGTGTGTGTGTATGTTTGGATGTGTGTATGGATGTGAGGTTGGGTAGAGGAACAAGTGGATGTGTGGGGGGTGGAGTAAAGGTGTGAAAAGGAATGCAAGAAGGGGGCAAAACTATTTAATCAAGACGTCAACTGGAATGATATATTGGACGGATTGTTTTCTATCCTGTTCATAACTTCGCACCAGCTTTCTTATCTCTTTCTGCAATCACAAAGTTATTGCTGGATTCCATTAGGAATTCCTTCACCGCCATCTTCATAAGTTACTCCCTCACTTGCTTTTACGACCTCACTCGCTGTGTTGACCTCTGAACCGGTGACGTCATACAGACCTGACCTTGTAGATCGGTCAACTGCATGTCATTGTAAGAGCGTCAAGTGACGAGCACTTATAAGTATATGGGCAGTATGGGCACACATATATGCACAGAACATTCATACATACACACATGCTTACATAAATACATAAATAAAAACATACAAGCATATATAAAGAAATGTATATACAGTATATTCAGGCGTAATTTTATTTTTCTAAAATTTTATTTCGAGTAATTTTTCTAGCAAATAATAATCTTCCGACAGCATTCTGTTCGGCAAAAAAATTACAGTAGGAAGGGGGAAGGGTGTTACAACACTTGCATGCCACGTACCTATTGTTATATTTACGACCATTTTATGAATTATTGTTACAATCCATATTGTCACCGAAAGAGACGGCATTCAATACATTTTTTTTGCACATTTGAATATAATCCCATGAATGATGACTGGCGACTACAACTTAAACGTCGCTGACAGACATGCATCTGTACATGCATAAATTGCATCGAATGCATAAAATGCATAGAATTAATAGAATGCATGGAATGCACATAGAATGCCTAAAATATCGTTTCATGTTAATATTCTTCTACCTTCCAAGAAGTTAAACGAGTTGCTAATTGATTTTCCATTTTTTCCCTAAACATTATTACAGTAGGAAATTAACTGTTTAATTTTTAATTAATTATTATAGCTATTCTTAGGTGATTATTATTTTATTAATTGATCACAAGTTATCATATATTAACAATTAAATAAAGTTTGCCGCAAAAACGTTTTGTAATTTATGAAGAAGAATGTTTTAATGAATGCCATATTTTTGTAAAAAATAAAAAAAAGGAGAAGTAAATATTTTTAAACAATCCACACTAAAAACTTATTGTATGGAAAGAAAATAGTGGGGGGGGGTGAAAAAGCCTTCCCGCAACTCCTCCTACGCATTTGAAATTATTTTTCAATTGTGATTTTATTTAATTAAAGCTGCACGCTGTGAACGTTTAAAGTTCAAATGTAAGCTGATGGAGAGAAGAAAACAGAAACAAAAAAAAGGGAAAAGACAGAAAGAGAGAGAGAGAAAGAAAGAAAGAAAGAGAGAAAAAGATCTTAAAAAAATTGTGCGACAGGCAAACAGAAGCAGTAGTATTGAGAATGGAATTCTTAAGTAAAGGACATCAGAATTAATTGATTGATGACTCTCAAGCAATATCGTGCGACGATTTTTCAGTGGAAGAAAATTTGCTTTGCGTCATCATCATCATCACCACCACGTCACCTTCATCGTCGTCCTCTTCAATGACGCTGTTGTTGCCGTCATCATCATAATCACTACAACCACTACCACCACTAGCATCACCATTACCATTACCATTACCACCACCATCATCATCTTCGTCATCGTCATCGTTATCAGCATCATCATCATTATCGTCATCATCATCATCATCATCACCATCATCGTCATCATCATCATCATCATCTTCATCATCATCATCATCTTCATCATCATCAACATAATCGTCGTCATCGTCATCGTCATCATCATCATCATCATCATAATCATCACCATCATCCTTGTTCATTCAAGACAGACCTACTTCCATCTATGCAGGCTTCTTCGACTTCTTCTTCATCCAACGACTTTTATTTTATCTCAACTGAACTTTTCACTTTTGTTAGAAATACGAAAAAGGAAGAAAAAAGCTTTTTTGATGGCAATCTGAGACAATTTCATCTGGCGTTCTTTTGTTGTAAATAATGCGCTGAATTTTTTATGGCCCACCGTCAATGTTTTCACTCCAAGAACTTTTCCATACACAAGATCTTTTTCACGACGCGTATCAACTCATGAAAGTTAATGACTTTTTAAAAATTGAGGCTTGAAAGAAAATGAAATTTTTTTAAACGATTATCAAGGAAGAATGACTACTGATATTATACATGCTTCTTATGTGTACTGTATATGTGTGACTAACAATAAAGTCTGGGTTCTTTATACAAGAAAAGTCTGGGAGATTTTGGCCCTCACCCCTCCCTTTGAACTCGTTCCTAAAATGGGGGTCCTGGAGTCAGTAGGGTGTTTTTGAAATTCTACATTGCTGTAGGTAAGTTTTATCATATTTTCGAAATACTAAATGTCGTTTCTCATTAGGTACGTCATTTCAGCACACCTGTTGGGAGGAACTGAAACTGCCCCCACACATTCCAAAACATTACTTCAAAATGCTAAACTGTTTCTCCAAAAATAGCTGATAGCCTGGATCGGTTAAATAAGTATTTAAAAAAAACTTCTTTTTGTCCTAAAAAGCTGTGGAGAGGGTAGTCATAGGTACTTTTACGAGAATTGCAAAAAAGCTTACAATTTTTGTTCAAAAATAACTGATGACCAGACAGACAGACAGACAGATTATCACGATTGTACCCGTTTTAATTCATCACAAACATACACACAACAACACAAACATACACACAACAACACAAACATACACACATGACACACAATACTGGATAGCAACCAAACAACATCTTCATCAACACCATACACAGCATACATACAAAACGCGGGAAATTCGCAAAAGTTCGCATGCCATTTGCATCAATTAGAGCACATCAACCGATTGAATTTAAAAAATCTAGTAAACATATAAATAGAATGAAAATGTAAAAATCTATTTGAGTTGTTCGCCAGGAGTTGGTAGAAATCCAGACACTGCGTGACACAGCATATTTAAAACGGCGCTTGCAGTGCAGGAGAACTCCATGTCTGTCAGATGCACCGACGATGTCCAACTGATAATGTCTTGAACGCATGCAAGAAAGTATCAAACGATGTCATGACTTCTTCGTCAACGGGTACACATTTCTAGACTCTTGACAAAAGGATCGGATATGTTATTAATTTAAGCTTTTAAATAGTAGACTGAAACAGACAGATCAGTGTGAATATTTATTTGGTTGGCTAGACTGTCAGGGCTGGTATTTAGCTGACCGACTTGATAAGTATCTGACTGGTCAATGGCTAAGCCTGAACAAATCTTAACACTGACTAATAATGTTAATATATGCAAACATAATCTAGATAATTTTAATTTTTGCAACCAATGTTATACTGAAAATTTGCTTATATTGACAATCAAAAACGTTTCAGCGCCTTCAAATGACAAAAAAAAACATAAAATATTTATCTTTCAAACCTGTTCATCCTCACCAAAGAAACAAATTCCTATTTAATTTATATAAGAAACGTCTCCACATACACACACCTACATATAATACAGTTGACGCATACATACATATTTAAAAAAAATAGTTTATACACCTTTGCACCAAGTGTTTTAAGACTGAAATGGCTGTATGTAGAAAGTACATAAGTACTTCCTGTCGTGGATCATAATTTGTTCCTTTTTACTTTTCCCTCCTTCTTTCTTCAGGCTTGGGACTGATTTTATTATTGTCCATGCTTATTTAAATCTAAAAACAGTTCCAACTAAAGTTTGAGGTTGATTTGACTCCCACGCACTTGAAAACATCTCACGGATATTCATTGAGACAGACTAACTCACAGATAAATCACACGCGTACAATTTTAAACATACACAGAATCACACACATACAATACACACGTTTACCATCACACGTATTATACCACCACCACCACCACTGCCACTACCACCATAATTGTACCAACACACACTAACGTCAGCGCGTGTTCCGACTTTCTTCCTACGTCTAAAAGAAGAGACAAGCATATTTCTTGTTGGACTATTTTTCCATGCGCCTCCTGATTTAACTTCTTCCTATTGAGTACTGAGTCCTTGTAAGTGTGTCATTACGCGACAATTTATGTCTCTCCATCTCCAACTACCTCCGTTCGTCACGGGAGTCGAATCTGGTCGGTTGTGTCCCTGCGTGTCTCCATTTGTAGCGCTAACTACACGTCTGTATGTGTCTCTGTGTCTGTGACTGAGACTATCATTGTGCTATTATTGATATTAGTCATTCATCTTTTTTTAGAGAGTATTTCTAAATATGGTTGCATATGTGCGTGTGTGCGTGATAGCTTAGGCGTTGGTACTTTTAACCATTTCAGTCTCACACGCCACATGCAATACACGACTCAATGGCAATGGCAACATTCGATTTCAATTCCAATTCCAATAAATCTGATATTCTGAATATTTTCATGTTTAATTTTAATTCATGCGACAATTGACATGCAAGCGTATTGTCACAAGTTACTAGTCACAAGTCACAAGTCACAAGTCACTAGTCACTTGTGACTTGTACTTCAAGTTCTCAGGAAGACAAAACGCAGCAGCGCATTATTTTGATAAACCGCTGCAAAAAATCCAGTTTTTCTATTTACACGATCTGGCTAGACCAACAAGCGTTAATATCTTTCAAGGTGAAGAACCAAGCTGGAATTAAAATGCCATAAATAAAACTTTAGTTGGGGTTTATCTCTATTCTATTGTGGGTCGAAGAGAGAAAGAAAGGCTGGAAGAACTACTGAAGGAGGAAAAGAATGGAGGTGTTTATCCATTATAATAAATAAATAAAGATTGCATACGTCAGTTATTATGAAATATGATGACATCCAAAAAATGTTAAAGACAAGACATTGGTGATTTAATTGGCGATGGTACATTTGTGAGCTAAACTAGTTGGGCGGTTTCGATTCGATTACAAAGTTTATACCTGGATAGGATTTTAATGTTGTTAGAACAAATCAAAATAAACCAATTGATTAAGAAACTTTAGTGCTGGCATGTTTGAGACGATCTATTGCTCTAATATTCTATAAAAATAAAATTGAAATTTTGGAAATGTGAAGTTCTGTAACGCGTCTGCCGTGATCAATTCAATCTATTTATAAGCTGAGTACAAACTAACCCGAGCGATTAGGTTTTGCAGCTTTGGGGTTTGCACAATGTTGGTACCCAACTGGGAGGTCATCTGCCCTTTGGATTACGCCGATGATAGGAGGAAAAGGAATGAGGCATACAAAGAATCACAGCAACGTCAAAGAGGATGGTCTGAAAATGCTAACAGCTGGATCAACGCGATGACAATTGAAAAAAAAAGTGGAAGCAAAGATGGGACAGAAAAATAAAATGAGAAACAGATAAATCAATAAGTAAGAATTATCAGCAATCGAAGGCCCACACGACATTCGATGATAAATTTGGCTTGATAACAGCTATTAATCTCACTCCGCTCAAATGATAAATGGTTTAAAAGAAAGTATCGACCGCGTTGAAATATTATTATATTAATGACGGAATTAATCATAAGATACCTGATGGAGAAGTATTAATTGATTTTTACATTAAATAACATCTCTGGCGTACATTTCATTTTAAGCCCCCTGACAAATTTTGACCATTTTTCACTGTCAGACGAAAGAAAATCCGATCATGTTAGCCGTTCTAAATTGCTTTCTCCTTCTCCACCGAACTAAAATGAAAAAGAATTCATCTCTTTCTATTTCAGCACCTTCACGAAACAGCAAGCGATTTGTTAACTCGATTTACAATTTCTTTACAAGACAATGATGATTTGTTACCTCAGTTTACAATTTCTTTACCAGACAGTAATGGTTTGTTACTTCTGTTTACATTTTCTTTACAAGCTGAACACGCATATTTTAAATCATTGTATTTTCTGCATTTCTATCTTTCTAATTTTTTAGCATTACTTTCCTTTCAAAGGAGATCTATTTTTAGTGGATACAAACAATTTATTTCGAATATTTTTATAAATTCTCGTGAAACGAATTTTCGTTTCTTGCTTCTCTAAGAATTTGTGTCATGCAAATGAAACTCATTTCTCCGCAGATTTAACGATTTTAAGACGTGAATGACCTTTCGTTCCTCCTAAGTGAGAAAATTTTTCTTTTCTTTTTTTTACTCTTTTTTGCTTTTAGATTTTATTGAAATGTTGTTTTTGTTTGCATGTGATTCTTTTGATCATCGTAAGCAAGTTAAACAAATAATTATTTAACTATTATTTTAATACGTTTACAATTTAATTATCTAAATAGTTTTTGTTATTCAGTTTTCAGCATTTCTGTGTCAAAGCTAGACTGTTGTCTTCTAAAACTCATTTAACAGATTAAGCAGTTCCTGCCAACTTATGCTGTTGTAATTATTTTGTTAGAATTTCCATTATAAGGTGATATCATTTGTCTCATTACATACACTAGAGTATATTTCGTTTCATTACATTATGATATCTTTTTTTTATTACGTGGCAAAACTTTTTCACACGATGATATCTTTTGTTTCATTACACGATGATATCTTTTGTTTCATTACACGATGATATCTTTTGTTTCATTACACGATGATATCTTTTGTTTCATTACACGATGATATCTTTTGTTTCATTACACGATGATATCTTTTGTTTCATTACACGATGATATCTTTTGTTTCATTACACGATGATATCTTTTGTTTCATTACACGATGATATCTTTTGTTTCATTACACGATGATATCTTTTGTTTCATTACACGATGATATCTTTTGTTTCATTACACGATGATATCTTTTGTTTCATTACACGATGATATCTTTTGTTTCATTACACGATGATATCTTTTGTTTCATTACACGATGATATCTTTTGTTTCATTACACGATGATATCTTTTGTTTCATTACACGATGATATCTTTTGTTTCATTACACGATGATATCTTTTGTTTCATTACATGGTCATATCATTCACCTCATTGCATGCTGATATCTTTTGTTCTATCAAATAGTGATGAGCTTCGTTCTAATACATAGTGGCAACTTTCATTCCACAACGTGCTTCATCCTCTCTTTTCATAACAGAATGCGCCAGCAAGGATCTTAAAACACTTTTTTTTTAATAATCTCATCTGCAAATATAAGAATATTCGTTTTTTCTCTTAATTTTCTCTATCGAGTATCATCTAAGCACATCGCCTTCTCAAGACACGTGCCAACATTGAAGCAGCAGGAAAATAATTACGTGGCAAAGGTTCTGAGATTAATATGTGGTCATTAAGAAGTGTCCACGCGCCCAGGAGTTGGGGTACGAATACATGTTCTAACTAATTGCATCTTCAGTTACGCAGCACTTACATGCCAAGCTCAATGTCGGAAGACGTTTCTTGATGTTCAGTCGTTTTTCAAAGCAGTGAGAATGGATGGCTTTGAATCAGATGTGACATCATGTCTCTCTTTGCTGCGAATATGTCTTTATGTGCTTTTAGGCATGTGAAATGTGGATAACTGGATGTATGTTATGTAAATATGACAATTTGTATAGCGTCGTAAATAACTAAGTCACCTGAAGGGCTCATAAATATTTGTGTAAAAATATTTTTACGTTTTTTCAAGCAGATACATTACTATATAATTTCCTATTTGTTTACACGGGTGTAGGTGATTTCATTAACTAACTAATGTGTATGTGTGTGCTTGTGTTAAGATATATGTGTGTATTTGTGAGTCTCACTTATCCTGACAAATCACCTATACCTAACTAAACTTCGTATAAGTGCCTATTTAAAAAATAAATATAAAAAATGAAATGTATGTATCAACTGTGTATCAGATAACTAAAATTGACTGTTTGTATCAAATCTGTGAAAAATATTTAAATTCCAGTATATATCAATTAATTAAATCTTTGCATACCAAAAGCAATGTTTTCAATTATTCAGTACTTCAGTTTTGTAATTTTTAAAAATTAATTATTTTGAATTCTGTTCAAATTCAAGGTCACCTGGTTTGCAATTTCATACTAATAAACCTATATTTATAATTAAACTTTTTTAATTTTTTTTTTATTAAAAAGACAGTAGGTTCATTCAGGTGCAGTTATTTCGACCACACACGTGTTTGTGTGTGGCGCACTGTTTTAGTTTAAAATAAAACCTTTTCAAACTAAATAATGTCTTTTTCTAATTTATTTTTAAAAGTGTTTTTATTATTCTTGGTGCCAGTCAGTGATGTGCTTGTGATTAATTGTTGTAGATTTGTGTTGGAATTAATTTGAAAAATTCTTCATTTTAATTCAACAGAAAGGTCAAGGCCAGTTAATGTTTATTTATAGCATTTGTAATTGGGCTAATGTTTTTATGCGTGGTCACATTTTGTACCACAAAAACAACCAATTGAAAAGTGTTTAGTATAATGAACGGCATAACCATTTTATTATGAGGTAACTGGATCACTATGCTTCTCAGGTTACTGGGCCAATATGATTTCAAATGGATGAAATATACTAACATTATGTTTAAAAAGACATACTACTGACATTATGTATAAGTTTTGAATAGTCTTATGTATATCGAAACAACTTAAAAAATCAATGTTCATAAAACAGAGTATCAGTTTTTCTTACTTTTTTCATTTAATCTTTTTTATTAACTTCGCCTTTCTGTCTTTCTGTCTTTCTGAGCACAAACCCTTTTCCCTTTATCCAATCGATGTGAAACTTGGTCCATAGACTCGTGAAGACCAATAAGCATTAATTTTGAGATAATCACGCTAACAAGAAAATTTATTTAATCCTTTATTTGAACGCTCAGCTTAAAATATCTATGCATCATTACGTCATTGTATATTTCATTGAAAGACAATAAATTTTGAATTCCACTTTAAACCACTTCATGTATTCATATCGATCTGAAGTTTTTGACGTCGATTCGATAATTCATATATGGGTATTAGGGTTTTTTATTTATAATAAAATATTGTTTTATACCAATTTTATTTAAATTATTGATTATCAGATTTTCTTTTCATGATTGCAGATATTAATTTTACACTACTTCCATTTATATAGTAGCCTATTTAGAATACTGTATTCCATGTTTATATATATTATAGACTTATATCTTCATAAAAAATATTTGCATTAAACTGGTATCTTTCTATTTCAAATATATAAAGGATTTTTAATAGACGAAGTTTTTTACGGTTACTTGTTTTGAAGTTTTAATGTAAACGCTAGATAACGTTATCTGAAAGATCAACATTTTTATATCAATAATGTAAATCGTGGATCTTACCAGCATAAAACATATCAGGCAATCCGAACATGTCTGAAGCATAAAGTCTACGATCAATGGTTTAGTTTTATTCTCTGTCTTGAATGACCAACGCTTCTCATCCATGCATTCATTTAACTCATTTATATGTCTATTTACATTTTTTATTCTATTCAAGAAAATCAACAGATGTTACTCTCTCATTCTCTTTTCTTCTCTGTTGTTCTATCTCTAGTTTTCTCTTTCTTTTTTTTATTACTTTCTTTCTTTCTTTGTCTTTCTTCCTTTACGCACACACCCACCAACCACCCACATACACGCCCACACCAACATACCCACACAAATATGCAAAACCATGCTCTCTAATAAATAAACATTTAAATTAGAAATTCTATTATGTAAACTCACTGGTGGGAATGCCTTGTACCTGGGCGTTTAAAACTTTTTCGTCTCAGAACAAAGCAAACAAGCCTGAGGGACAAATTAGGACTTAAGTATAAACTTCTTTGTTACAATACATCAAAGACATGGAGAGAGAGAGAGTGACCTTTTCCATTCAAGTGCAGGTTTTCAAGTACGCATACCTTTTGAGTTTTATTATTATTATTATTAATTATTTAGAAACGACATTTTCATATATTGAAATATTCCCGATGCATCACCGCCATTATTTTGAATGACGTCGGTGAAGGTGTAAAGAATGCGAATTGAGAAATTTATTGGAAAGGAATATTAAATGTGGAATGTGGAGATGCTGTGATGTGGAACGCTTGCGATACTGATATTGACGATGATGAAAGTGATGGTCATGATGTTGACGATGATAAAAGTGACGATGATGATAATGATGATACAGTCGGCATAAAAATGGTATTGATTGAAATGGCGATGACGATGATGATGATGAAAGTGTTGATGATGTTTATAAAATAGTTATGAAAATGGTATTGATTGAAATGGTGATGATGATGATTGTGACAATGTCGATTGTGGAAGCGAAGATAATAATGATGATGACCAAAGATGATGAATGCTAGGATGCTGATTACGGTGACGAATTCTGAGAAGACTGATAATGAAGATAGGAATGAAGATGGAAATGATAACTTTTTTCATTATTCCATAATAGAAATAATTTATTTGGTCTGTCAGTCATTTAACAACATAATGTAGAAAACTATGAGGGAAATAGTCCCTATTTTGCTTCCAGGCCAAGAAATAAACTAAAAGGTTTTTATTTGGTCAAAACTGAAAGTAATTTATTGCAATTATTTACGTTTAATTATTTTAACTGTTTATTTTATCAACAGTATTTGATATTACACTTCTTAACGATACAAAACTTTACATGTTGAAATGTGGTAATAAAAAATGATATAGAGCTACCTAAAAAAAATAAATATAGACAATATATGTGAAATATCTGATCGGAATATAAAGAGATGGAAAGAAAGAGAGAAAGAGAGAGAGAGAGAGAGAGAGAGAGAGAGAGAGAGAGAGAGAGAGAGAGAGAGAGAGAGAGAGAGAGAGAGAGAGAAAGCAAGAGAAAGAGAGAGAGAGAGAAAGAAAGAGAGAGAGCTAGATAAATTGGATCCTACTTAGAAATATATATCATATGTTATTTATAGTACCAGGCGCTGACTCTTATGTACTTATTCGGGAAGACATTCATAGGAAGATATGAAATTATGGTGGTTGGTCTGTGTGCCAAAGAAATTAATTTACGATTTCATTCGCGATGAATGACAATAATCTTGCACATAACCGCACACTTATTCTAAAATGTTTCAGGACTACGAGGGGCAGACACATATATACTAACTTAGAGAAAGAAAGAGAGAGAGAGAGAGAGAGAGAGAGAGAGAGAGAGAGAGAGAGAGAGAGAGAGAACAGATAGAAGTGGTTCTTCTTATCATCATTATGACTGTGATGTCCTTATTATTATTATTATTACTATTATTATTGTTGTTATTATTTTTATTTTTATTTTTATCGACAGAAAAACATCATAACAGAGCATGAAATGAGCATAATGGTAAGACGGGGGATCGAACCACCCCACCGCACTGTTCCCCGTCTTGCACGAAGTCATGCCGCATACACAGGTCGCATAATAATACCCCTTTCATATGCGTTATAATTCATCCTCTCCTTAATTGCTGACGTCACCGCAGAACATTTGAGAGACTTTAATTAGGAATTAAATCTATTTATATTAGCCAATGAAATGCCGTAGATCGCCATTTTGTTGGCGTTTGAATCACTTCTTCTGCCCGGTATTATGCTCTGAGCGAGGAACCGCTTTTTCGTGTGTCTGCTGAAATGAGTTTTTATCATTTTTATATACAAATATTTAAGTTATCATGTGTTAGTGTAATTATCAAAATGTTATCTTGATCTTATTTACATTTTCTATAAGTTGAAATGAAAAATATTTTGAAAATAAATAATTTAATTTAAATTCTTAATATCGGATCCGTCGACCGTGGAAAGAAAGTTAGCGAAAAATTTTCGTTCGACTTGACAAAATAATCTCCGGGATTTCCCACGGGAGAATAAAGGAAAATGCAGGAAACAGTTTCCCGCCAAAAGGTGAAATCGAACAAGAAATAACTGCAGAGGAAATGCAAATCCTTGCCAGATTGAGAGAATTTCTTTAATTCGCTTTCTAGATTTTTTTAGTTTTTTTAGTTTCTTCGCTCATTATGCTGAGAAATATTTTAGAACGTGGTGACCTGAAAAGATACTCTCGAATTGTGCAAATTAAATTAAGCTATTTAAATAATAGGCTAAAACTAATTTTGTTCAAATTTGTAACATTAACAGTTTGCATTTCTAGTTATACAAATTTACTTAATTAAAAACAATTGACTAAATAAATACCTATAAATAAAAATTCAATTTGTTATTTATGCTAAATAAAATAGCTTAATCTTGGAAGAAACTTTAATTCCCAAATGTGATCCCTTGTAAGGTAAGAGACATGATCTATTGCCATATATTTATTAGGGACGCTTAATCCGACAATGCATTTGGACGAAACGAATCCTAAATGGAATCCTTCACCTAAATCTTCAAGATGCTTTGTACTCGTAACAATGTGCTGCCCATCGCCAGTTCTTCTACTTTATGTCTTTGCTCTAAAACTTCATAAGCCAACAAATTGCATGAAACTATGACGCGCCATCACGTGGGACGGAGGGGGGGTGAGAGTGAATACACAACTGGACCACAGCTGGACTGGTCCTCACAGCTGAGACCACACTGATTTTCTACAAGTGTATGATGGCATGCAGTCGGTCGGTTGTCATAAATTAATGTGAATGTGTTAGTTTGTCGGTGTTGTTTGATGTCAACCGATGGTTTTCTTGCATTTTCTCACATTCTTTGAAACAGGGCACTTGGTTGCATTAATTGACATTCTTTGAGATATTATTTAGTGTCAGTGGTAGATCTAAAAGGGAGCCCCCCAAGCATCCGGACTCCCACATGGAAATAAAAGTTTATTTTTTACGACTTCGTTCTCTCTCCGAAGCCTACTAGGGTTTTATCATTATTTAACTCATTTTCTTAAAATCAATCTTTCTGTTATTTGACTATCAGAATTAAAAAAAAATCAAATTTAAATTGTGGCTTCGAGACTCGAGACACGAAAATATAGTGGCAACAACCACGAATGCGATCATTTTAAATATTGAATTGTATTTTTATGTATTAAGGTGATGTTCAATGTCACAAACACTAAAAAATGTTCTGTGGCGTGAAAACGTGTGTGTGTGTGTGTGTGTGTTCAATTTTCGGATTACGGCTGACCAGGGATGTATTGCGAACCAGTGGTATGGCGTGTACAGGGTAGGTCTTCGATGAAGATGATGCTGGTGACGATGGCGATGATGATGATGATGGCGATGATGATGATGACGATGATGGTGATGATGGTGATGATGATGATGATGATGATGATGATGATGATGATGATGATGATACGATGATTATGATGATGATGATGATGATGCTAATGATGATACGATGATGATAATGATAATGATGATGATGGTTATCTATATATATATATATATATATATATATATATATATATATATATATATATATATATATATATATATATATATATATATATATATAAATGAATGTTTGTATATATGTATAAAAATAAGAATATGGATGTAAGTATAGATGTCCTTTATGCATTGCTACACCATTCAATCAATCGTAGTGCAATTTTTACACAAGCTTGAGAGGCAATGGTAGAAGGTTTTTGTGAAAAAAATTGAAATCGGTCACAAAATGAGCGGAGCGGGAGAGCGATCTTGATGAAATTTCGCAAGGAGGTAGTTTTCATACAGGAGATGAATGTTAAGAATGTTTGGACTCCCAACTCCGATCTCCCGGCTCAGGTAGGCTAAAAAAACTTTCTAGGCCGAAAGTGCCTATGTACGACCATCAAAGGTAATTTGTGTAATAAAATTCAAATTTAGTTTACGTAACAACGTTTGAGGGCTTCAAACAACTTTTAGCAAATCTATTTTACGTTTTATGGGCTAAAAGAAGTTAGGAAAGAGTGGAAAGGAGAAAATGAGCGTGAGCGTGAGCGGGAACGGAAACGGGATTATGTATGTATGTATGTATGTATGTATGTATGTAGGTATGTATGTATGTATCTATATATATAAAAATGAATGTTTGTATGTATGTATGTATATATGTATGTTCTTTATGCATTGCTACACCATTCATCCGATCGTAATGAAATTTTCACACAACCTTGAGAGTCAAGGGGAATCAAATATAGAGAAAACAAATGAAATCCGTCACAAAATGAGCGGAACAGGTGAGTGAGCGGGAACTATTTATATATATATATATATATATATATATATATATATATATATATATATATATATATATATATATATATATATATATATATATATATATATATATAAATTCACATACATATACATCCATAAATGAGCGAAAACGGGAACGGGAAGCCAACTGAGAGCGAAAGATAGAAAGGGAAAGGGAAAGCGACCAAAAACGGAAAAGCAACCGGGAGCGGGAAAGCGACCGGGAGCTGGAAAACGACAGAGAGCGGGAAATCGACTGGGAGCGGAAAAGCGACCGGGAACGGGAAAGCGGAGAAGGAAACGGGAGCGAGAGAGACAAACATTAGAAAAACCTCTAAAAACCCCGGGCAACGCCGGGCGCCCCCGCAAGTTCAATGAATAAAAAAGAAAAACAAAGGTAAAAAAGGGCATAGCAAAAAGTGACAAATTAAAATGAAAACTGAAGAAACGACAACAAAAATTTATTAAAAATTAAAAAGAATTTTTTTAGAGAAGCAAGAAATTCAGCTTGTTAAAAACAAGTAACTGGATTAAAACTTAATTATTTTCTTTAGTGACATACCTGTATTGATCTGTCACTCGATGAAAACCAATTTCATAGTTGTCGATTATATTTCTATCTTAATAAATCAACTTTTATGATATTAATTTAAAAAACTCAACCTCTCATACAAAAACCATCAATATACAGATTGTGCAAAACCTCAACTTATGCTGAGTGACTAAACAATATTATTATGCACTTTATTATTATGAACTTTATTAATATTATGCACTTTATTATTATGAACTTTATTAATATTATGCACTTTATTATTATGCACTTTATTAATATTATGCACTTTATTATTATCATGCATTATTATTATGCATTATTACTAATATGCATTATAACTATGCATTATTATAATTATGCATTATTATAATTATGCATTATTATAATTATGCATTATTAATCATTTTTATGCAAATACTTTTGTTGCTTCTCACTTTTTTCTGTCCCTGCTGGGAAGGGACCAATCAAATTTAAGATAAAATAATGCATCTATATACACCGAGGCGGCGTGAGCTGAATACTACAATACTATAATATTTCTACAAAAAATTCAACAAATGGTTAAATATGAGGAGAAATGTAGAGTTCAACCATTAATCTTCCACATTAAATGTTAAAATCTGCTGAAAGAATTCCACAATTAATCTATTAAACTTACAACTGATGTTATTATATTGAATTTTTCAAAACTTAGTAACTTCTATTCACCAAGTAATTTTGATAAATTGATTTTTTTAATTATTGAAAACAAATTTGTGCTAAAATTTTTAATTTTTCAGTGGTTCATTTTAATTTATAAAGCATCAAAAGATTTTCTATAAGGCTCAGATAAATTTTCATTTTGTTGCAAATTTATATTTCGTATTTTTTACATTAACTTCAGTTTTTATTCTTCCGTCAATCGTTCGTTCAAGAATTATGTTGTGGATCATTCTTTCTCGATTCCGGATCACTCCGGGTTCTTCCGTTACGAGGTGAATGCACTCTTACGATTTTCGTGACTGTAATGTACTGAAATATTAAAAATCATCATGCTGGCCTCGGTGCTTTTCATTCTGGCCTCGCTGCATTTATTCGGTTGTAACAGTGACGGCAGATGCGCCGTTTGTGAGTTCGAATATTATAATAACGACGTTTCTTATCGGGAAATTTTGTCTTCTTTTTCTCGGGAATTGAATTTGCAGCATTCTTTTATAACGAAATGACAAACAAAAAACTGCATTCAAACTTTTTTTTATAGAAAATAAAGTTTTGGAAAGAATTATTGGAAGTAATTTATTTCATAAAACAATGTATGAAACTTATCCCCGATGAAGTAAAAAACTAATAAATATCTTTTATTTTGTTAAACAAATTTTCTTTGTTTACACGGTAACTAAATGGAATTTCTTAAAATTAGTATAAAGTAATTTCTTCAAAGATAGTTATATCACAAAAATTATTCAGAGAAAGTTCAAAAGAAAGCAAGTTTAAATTATCTTGCATGTATTTATGTATGTATGTATGTATGTATGTATGTATGTATGTATGTATGTATGTATGTATGTATGTATGTATGTATGTATGTATGTATGTATGTATGTATGTATGTATGTATGTATGTATGTATGTATGTATGTATGTATGTATGTATGTATGTATGTATGTATGTATGTATGTATGTATGTATGTATGTATGTATGTATGTATGTATGTATGTATGTATGTATGTATGTATGTATGTATGTATGTATGTATGTATGTATGTATGTATGTATGTATGTATGTATGTATGTATGTATGTATGTATGTATGTATGTATGTATGTATGTATGTATGTATGTATGTATGTATGTATGTATGTATGTATGTATGTATGTATGTATGTATGTACTATGTAGGTATGTATGTAGGTATGCTTGATGTACTTTTTAGATAACCTTAAAAATGAGGCTCGCCAGGCGCTTGCAAATATTTATTCGGTATAAATGATTATCTTAAACAATAATTAATTTGCTTAAAATATGAATATTATAAAAAATATAAAAACAATATTTTCAATAATTAAAACTAAAATTACTCGCCAACAGGAATTTCAAATGTTTTTATGTATAAAGCCGAATAATTCTTCTGGTAAAGTTTTAATTAAATTTCAAAAACGCCTACGAATGTCACGTGTCATTATATTATTCATCCACCAGCACGTTATAAAAAATCCAGCACTTACAAATTTAAATGCGAATAAATGAATAAAATCTCTGTGTGACATCTCAATTGGCCAGCTCCTCGGCGTTAACAGGTGCTCGTCCATTGGCGCGAACTATGTAAAAATTGTAGCACTTTAAGAGGCAGTGCCCCTGATCGATGGCCTTCTTGGACAAGAATAATTTATTTTATTTTTCTTCTCCAAAGCGATATTCGTATTTGATGGATGGACGCCTGTGTGGGTGCTCGAGTGGATGGGAGGAACAGAACTGGAAGATATATATATATATATATATATATATATATATATATATATATATATATATATATATATATATATATATATATATATATATATATATATATATATATATATATATATATATGTATGTATATATATATATATATATATATATATATATATATATATATATATATATATATATATATATATATATTTAAAAACCTGAAAATGCACCGAGACTTTTGTTATTTATTTAAATGCGAAAGCTGCCTGTGACGTGGCACTATTTCAATCTCAGCTGGCAAACAAGTAAAATTTCAATTCAATTAAAATGCTTTCATTAACGCTCTGCTAGATTCGAATAAGTTCGCTCTTATTCTCATTTTTTCTTTTTTAAAACCTTTTTCTTTTCTCTGTTATTTTCTTCGCTTTTTTTATTTTTTTTCTACTCTAAAAACCAACCAACTTGCAACATGTATATCAGAAAAATGAAAACATCCTTTCCTTCTATACCGCTTTTCCCCGGTTTCTCTCTTTCCCTACCCTCTCTCTCTCTCTCTTTCTCTCTTACTCTCTGTCACTCTTTCTTTCTTCTCTCTCTTTCACTTTCACGTTCACTTTCTGTCATTCTTTTTCCTATTCTCTCCATAATAGCCTCACCATCAGGAATAAATAATTATCAGGCATAAAAAACGGTCAATAATATTGAAGCCATCCAAGCCGCTCGGTGGCCTAAAGATATTTTCTCTCGATTCTCAAGCCAGTTGGTCGGTTCGATTTATCCTTCATCAGCCGGGACTAAATCATTTCGAGCCGGCAGTTTTCTGTTCTAACCTAAGAAAAGTTAAAATAATTTAAAAGAAATTAAATGTAGATTAAATGTGATTTTAAGAACTCTTAGGGTTTGAGAATTTTTGGAATTAGTCCGAACAACTAAACAAATTTTAAAAATAAATAAAGTCGTGAAAATTCTTTGGTAATGAACGTTATTTTATGTTGTATCGTTATGTATGTTTATGTGCCTTTCTTTGTTTGTATGTTAGAATGTGACGTGCCTGCGTGTGTGAGGGTGTGAGCGTGTGTGTGTGTGTGAGAGAGGTTGTGAGCGTGTGTGCATAATATGCAGGACCTGTTTCAAAAAGCGTCAATACAATTAAAGCACAAAATCAATAAAATGGCTCAGCGAATATCTGTTTGCCTAATAAATTTAGAAGCTTATTTTGTTGATAAGCTTAAAACCCCACACATTTTTCTCTCTCGTATTATAAGTGAGTGTTCTCCTACCTTTCTCTCCATCTCCTACTCTCTAGTTTTCCTGTTCTCTCTTTCCTTCTTATCACTTTCACCTTTTGTTGTCTACTACAAGCGGTTGAAGATTATCATATTATGCTATGTTATATTTTCTCCATTTTTTTAAACTGTACTCAAACGACAAACAGAACTGCGATGTAAACACGGTCGCATGACATCTTTTACCATTCAAGAACATGTAAGACACGATGGAAACACTCGACAACAAATACAAAATATTCTTTACAGATGCAATAAATTCTTTTTTCTCTCTCCTCTCCTCTCCTCTTTCTTTTTTGTACTCTCTCCCTCTTTTACCCCATCTCTTTTTTCTTGCCGCTCTCTCATATATATTAATTAAAAAATAAATGTAAGTTTAAATATACTAATCAAAGTCAGATTAAACCAAATTTAGTCCCGAACAAGGGTGGATGGCATGAATAACAACTCTATGATAGCCGAAACGCACAACCTACCTTAGCTTTAGTGAAACGTATTATTGTGACAAATCTTTCTATCTTAGTGGGAAAAAATTTTCTATTTCTCTCACTTTTTCTCTTAACCAATAGATTATATCTTATATGATTGTACGTCTAGAACACATATAAATACACAGCATGAGATCATTATTTTATTTTGCTTCATTTGCGTATTTGTTAGAGTTAGAGCGTTTAAAAGTTTAAAATTTCTGGCAAGAATATTTGTGTTTGCCAGTGCCCTCCCATGTACTTGGATGGCGTTAGCATCTTTGCCTCATGTTTGCATTTTATCGTTTGCACATCTTCTGCTGTGTTTGCGGATTGTCCTTTGTTTGATGCAATTTATAAAGAAATTATTGAATTATTATAATAACTTGTAAAAAAAAACAAAATGGCAATGCCCAATCTGAAGAAATATTTAATGAGTGTTTTTTTTTCACTTCTACAAGTTGTCAATCCACAAAATAGTTTTATTTACGTTACGTGAACATTTCATATTTTATTTTATAATAACAAACTACAGAAATCGCTTGAAATAGCAAAAAAAATTGTTTCCCATGGCAACACACGACAGCAACAAATCATCCAGACTTCCTCGAAGTTTTCCAAATTTAACGTAAAAAATCAAAATCAGTGCTTCTGATGGAGTGGAGTGGGGGGTCAGGGTATGTGTGCATGAAATACAAATATCTATATTAATACTCCAAAATATCCAGAAAAACACAGAGATATTAGGAGTTATTGAGAGATATTTGGAAATTGAACAAAACGCCTAATACGCAGAAGCTAAGACATAAATGTTTCAAAATGCAATGAGAAAAGAGAGCAAGAGAGAAAAAGAGGAACAGAATAAGGCAAAAAGTTAGCAAGTTGCACACAATCAACAGGAAGGCATCTGGATATTTTGGCGGGGTTTGAGAGGTGGATGATTTAAATTCTCCCGCAAGATGGCTACCCAATAAATCCTAGGACGCCATTTATATCTGTTTCTTTGTTTTGTCGCCTGAACGCTTTACGACTATCGCCCTCTCTGTATGAGGAAAGACTAGAAGCAGACAGAAATAGAAAAACAACACGAGAAAGATAGAAAAAGTTAGAGAAACAAAAACAGAGAAAAACATAAAAATAAGAAATAAATATAATGAAAAAGATAGAGAGATAAACATAAAAATTAAAAAAAACGGAAAACCAAAAAAAAGAGAATTTGGCAATTTCCTTTTTCGGAAAGACTTTATTTAAAATTTTTATTTTTTAATTTTTAAAACAATTTGATTGAATGTTGAAATATTTAAAATTAATTCCAGTGATGAAACTCGCTTTTATTATTTGTTTGTGTTCTTGTAAAAAAAGTTCTCTCTATAAAAGAGGGTTTGATACAAACAAAAGGGTTTTATATCTATATAAAAAAGTTTTGTTTCTGCAAAGGGTTTTATATTTACAAAAATGGATTTGTATATAAACTATATAGAAAACGTTTTGTGGTTAAAAAATATTTATTTACGCAAAATGTTCTAGAAACATAAAATGCATAATTTAATTTTATTGGATCATAAAATATTTTTTTATTCATTGTTCACTCAGTTGTGTGATTTTCATTTTTTCAAAACTTTTCAATTGTTTATTCATTAGGTTTATTAATCAATTTATTTGTTTCACAGTTTTTCAAAATGTTTTTTTTAATATTTTTTGGAAATTTTTCAAGTTCTTACTTTTATTCATTAATTACACAAAGCATCCAAAAAGAATTGCAAAGCATCACATTTATAACCATTAATTTTTATGTAGAAAATAAATGTATATATACAACATTTTATTAGTAATGTCAGCACCACCTGCGCTTTTGAACTCTTCTCAAACAAAATACCCTTTATTTAAAACAGGGGGCTTTGTAGTGCTCCACTCCATCTAAACAACCACCGTCCCTCTTCAGCCCCCGTTATCTCCCCCCACACCGGTATAAAACTACCTTCATAAAAAATTCATGGAAAATGATGACATTCACAGGTGTTGAAAACATTTAATGTTTGTTCGCATTACTGCCGCTTGTGCTTTAAAAGACATTTTTGAATTTTAAAATGTTTTTTGTTGTTGTTTGAGAACAAAAGTTATCAATTTTCATATTTTATTTAAACATTTTAAATAAAAACTTTTCAATGTAAATTAATGTAAAAATCTTCAACAAAGTACGATTGAAAATAATTGAAAATTTAAAAAAGTTTGAAATAATTTTCAACGTAACTAGAAGCAATATTTGTTTGTATAAATGTTTGAATGCATGCATGTAATATTTTCATCATATGAATGCTTGAATGCTTGAAGGTAATATGTTCATCAATTGAATGCATGAATGCATGCATGTAATATAATCATTAAATGAATGCTTGAATGCATGCATGTAATATGTTCATCAAATGAATGCTTGAATGCATGCATGTAATATAATCATTAAATGAATGCATGCATGTAATATGTTCATCAAATGAATGCTTGAATGCATGCATGTAATATGTTCATTAAGTGAAATCGTCATTTGAAACGAACAGCAGACCAGGGATCGAACCTGATACTTTGAGATAACAAACCAGCACGCCAATTCTCTCTTTACCTGTGCAAGCCACCTGGTTCTAACTGAATGAATAAATAGTATCATCATGATCATCATCATCATTATCATAATGACCACCACCACCTTTGTCATCATCAGCCATAGCATCAGCTTCATCATCAGCCATAGCATCAGCTTCATCATCATCGTCATCATCAGCCATAGCATCAACCTTATCATCATCGTCATCATCAGCCATAGCATCAGCTTCATCATCATCGTCATCATCAGCCATAGCATCAGCTTCATCATCATCGTCGTCGTCGTCTTAGTCGTCGTCGTCGTAGTTGGCATCGTTATCGTCACGCCACACAAGTTAAATGCGTGTGTGTGGTCTGTTTGTTTCATGCATGACTGCACCTACCAGGACCACTGTTAGAGACGATTGGCTTGTTATGAATACCGGAAATACACGAAGATTTCTGGCGCCAAAATCGTCCAGAGCACGTGATGTGACGTTGTTCTTTGATCACGTGGTTTGAGAGAGATAAACAATGAAAGAGAGAGAAAAGGAGATAAAAAAAGGAAGAAGGAAAGAAAAAGAACAAGAAAAAAGAGAGAGGAGAGAGAGAGAAAGAGAAGAAAATAATCTAACGTTTTTAAAAAAGTTATAAAGTTACTGTAAGTAAAATAGCATTCTTGAAAAAAATGAAAAATTAAGAAAAATAACAACAATAAAGACCAAAATAAAGTTCTGTTGAATAATAATAAAGTATTCGAGAATCATGTAATTCTGCTTTAATTAACATTTAAATATATTAGACAAATTACAATATAATTATCGTAATGATTGTAAACGTTTAATAAAAAAACCTAAAGTAACATTCAGTCTGACATTCAGACAAACATTCAGACATACATTCAGACAGACATTTAGACAGACATTCCAGCAGACATTCAGACAGACATTTGTGGAGGTGGGAGCTTTATATGGGATATGGGACACGAATTATATACAATTATAAACATATAAAACTCATAAGAAAGAATAAAAAGAAAGATAGAGAGAAAAAAAGAGAGAAAAAAATAGATGAGATGAAGAAGGTGGTATGTTGGTTCGTAAACATTGATGAAGAAAATGGTGGATGTTATTTATACGGAGACCCATGTGACGAGAAAGAAGTATGCAGTTATTACACACATTTTCTTCCTTTTTTCAATATTAATGATATGAAAACAAAAATTTTTTAATGCTACAAAAACCTTTTGCTTAAATATGTTTAATTTTGACTAAGATATTCGCTGTTGAAAACTTGTTTTTCTAAATTACATTTGCTTAAAAAATTTTTTTAAAGCTTTTTATCAATTTATCGTAAATTAAATTGATTTTTCTTGATTAATCTAATTTACTCAGCTAGTTATGTTAATACAAGTTGTATTAAATTACTTTCTAAGGCAATGTTCAATGTGGCGTTTTTAGGGAGGCACATTTTTACGCAGACCGTAACTAACACTGTGATATACTGTGACAAATATGACCATATTTGTTCATTTCGGTAGGAGTTTTCAAGTCAGGAAGAGATTTATTGATTGTATATTAATGAAACATATAAATTAAACTTGTCACATAATGTGATTGGCAGCCATGTTTAAATTGTGTCACGTGATTGTCTGGCGGGAAGTGTCTTACGATTGAAGATCTTCTGATAAAAAGAAATACAAAAAATCGATATCAACAGATTGGAATTATTAATTTGTGTTGTTTTTACACATCACTTCAAATGCAAGAAACAATTTATTGGCAACACACAAAGAATATTTAATGTGCCTTTGTGAGTTTTAAACATTTGAATGAGAGAGAGAGAAAAGTTAAAAATGTGAATGGAAGATGTGAAGAACATAAAAGAGAATAATAGAAAGCAAAAGATAGCCAAAAATATAAATCAAAATTCAAGCCTGACAATGAGATTGCTTTCTTGACACACGGCAAGGAGGCAGCAGATTTCTTCGAGATGCAATCAATTTTTTACGAGAGATAGAAAGAAAGAATAAAAACTGAAAAATGTTTTATGGAAAAAATAAATGATAACAAATTGGATAGATGGAGAAGTAGGTAATGTTTGATAATTGTATGTGTAGCTCTGTATGTGGAGGTTTGTATGTTCATCTTTGAATGTAGATGTGATTATGTATATGAAGCTTTAAATGTAGTTGTGTATACGCATATGCAGCTTTGAATGTAGTTGTGTATATGTATTGTATATGCAATATATTTGTCCTTACATTTGTAAATGTTTTACGTTTCAATGTTGAAGTTTCAAACCGAGAATATTTTTTGAAGTATTTCAAATGTGATGTTATAAATTCATAATTTAAATGTGTTGTCATGAATTTATAATTCACATTTGTTGTCAGGACTTGCGTCATACGAATGTGCTGTCGTAAATTGCTTCAATACAATTAATTAAACAAAGTACTCGCTCGTTTCACTTTAAAACCTTTCAATTAAGTTTATTTTATGATTTAAGAGAATGTTTTTGAATAGTTCTTTTTATTTGATTTAATCTACAGTAAGTTTAGTAATGTCAAATGTATGTATGTATGTATGTATGTATGTATGTATGTATGTATGTATGTATGTATGTATATATGTATGTATGTATGTATGTATGTATGTATATATATATATATATATATATATATATATATATATATATATATATAATCGAAAATTGAAAAATAGAAACGCTGTGATAATAATTAATACTTAAAAGTTAA
Source organism: Erpobdella octoculata (assembly GCA_963978895.1). Classification (NCBI taxonomy): domain Eukaryota; kingdom Metazoa; phylum Annelida; class Clitellata; order Hirudinida; family Erpobdellidae; genus Erpobdella; species Erpobdella octoculata. The sequence continues at coordinate 12,599,150 of OZ022246.1, forward strand.
TTTAATTAGAGCATGTTCAAGAGGGACATCTTAACGGAAGCCACGAATGTCCTGTTTACAGGATGGCATTCCTTTAATGTCACTGCATGAGTGAAGTACGTCTAACTTACCTTGTAGGCTTACAGTCGTGATAATCCTTGCACTCATTTTACTCAGCAAAAGATGAGAACAACTCGTGGTGAAAAATGAAGAGGCGAAAAGAAGGGGCGAACTTTACGTATCCCTCGTGTGTTGCCATTCAATGTCTTTTACTACAAAACTGCATTGCATTTCACTTTGCATATTTAACATATGTTGATAAGCGGACGAGACCTCTTCAATTTCAATGTTATGAAAGTTCACTAGTAAACCTTTTTTTCACTTTTTCTATCGAACGTCAATCACGCAATTTTTATTCCTATTTTTCATTTTAAATTAATATTAATTGTTGTCCTCAAGATTAAATAAGCTTCTTAGTTTAAAACAATAAAACTTTAACTTTTTGTATATTTACAATTACAAGAAGATAATAGCAAAAATGCCAAATATCAAGTTTGATGGGGTGGAAATTGAACCCAGGAACGAAGGTTTGTGAATCCGGCGCAAAAACCAGTCGTTAATCAGTCAATAAAGAAAAACATAAACTAAACTTATTGTTAAATTTAATGAATATTGTTAAAAATAATTTATTGATGATGATGATGATGATGATGATAATGATGTGATGTTGACGACGATGACGATGAAGACGACGACAACGATGATGATGATGATGGTGATGAAGATGATAAAGGCGATGATATTGAATATGATGAAGCGATGAAGAATGTTCTTGAATTTTGGCAGTGTGGGAAAAAACGAGTGAAAACAGGAATCAAATTAATTTCTTCCGTACGAGAAGCTGCTTACAATTGTCTGAATGAATGATCGAATGACGAACGAATAAACGAACGAACGAACGAACGAACAAACGAACGAACGAACGAACGAACGAACGAACGGTTAGATGAACGACGTCTTCTTCGTCAAGTATTAAGATGGATATTTGCGGCACTTAAAACGATGAACAAACTCATCAGAATTCATATCATGATCGATATTTTTATAAATTCAAAATTCTCTTCATAAAATATCGCTTTCTTCTTCAGACCTTCAGGTGACGTCATGGCTCTTCCATCTCATCGACATCTAGCGACGGAACGTGAAAACGGTTTTTAAATATGAAAGTGAATCAGTTGGCCAGCTGCTTGATGTTGGAGATTGCAAGTTTTAGTTTCCAGATTTTCAAACGGGGATCAAGTGAGAGGAAATTCGTTGCAATAAACTTAAGATTATTGTTAATCATAAGCATTTCTCATCCGATGGTTGGGGGGACGACTCATTTGCCATACGAGGTTGAAGAAGAAGTAAAAATTGGAACGCTGATTGGAGATATCGCAGCTGATGCCAAGCTTAGTTCAGAATTTTCTTCCGATACGCTTGGAACTCTACAATACAAATTCCTCACCCCCTTGCCCGACTACTTCACCCTCGATGAGAGGTCAGCACGATTGATTACGTCATCAAGAGTGGATAGGGAGAACATCTGCAGGGATGTTGACGACGATGATGATGATGAGGACGCCATTCTTCGGAACGGACAATCAAAAAATAAGAAACTATTTTACGATGGTGATGTCTGTACGATTGAAAGAAACCTTGCAATCCAAGGGACGCACTCGAACCCGCCATTCAAATTGTTTAGGATTACAATAAAAATCAAAGACGTCAACGACAACGATCCTTTCTTCATTCCGAACGATATCAGACTGTCAGTTTCAGAATCAGCCAGCGTCACTTCAACTTCTTTGGCCATTCCTTTGGCAAAAGACCGTGACTCGAGAAGATATTCAGTTAAAAAATACCATCTGGAGACAACGGATCAGAAAGACAAAGGCAAATTCCAACTGAAACTTATTCCAAAAGCCGACAATACGACCGAACTCAAACTAGTTCTACATGACAACTTGGACCGAGAAAGCAAATCCTTTCATCATTACAAGATCATCGCAGCTGATGGCGGCTACCCACCCCGAAACGGGACTCTCAGCGTTACGATTATAGTACTTGATTACAACGACAACCGACCCATATTCCAGCGTTCCATTTACAACGTCCACGTCAAAGAGGATGCCCTCAGAAAAACCGTCGTCGCTCAAGTCCTAGCGACAGATGCCGACGAGGGCTTGAACGGACAGATCGTCTACGGCTTGTCGCCCAGCAGTAAATCAAAATTTGGAACCATTTTTGAGGTCAACAGTTCATCTGGCCAAGTGGTACTGATCGGCAAAATAGACAGGGAATCAAATCCTGTTTACCACTTAACTGTAACAGCTGCTGATCTTGGACCTGGTTCTATTCCAACAGAGGCAAACGTGGTCGTTAATATTGATGACGTCAATGATAACGAGCCGAAGGCAAGTTTTTTTTATTTCATGAAAATTTATTTTATTTAAGTTTACTTTACGAAAGTTTATTTTATTTCAGTTTATTTCATGACAATTTAATTTATTTCAGTTTACTTCATGACAATTTTATTTGTTATTGCAGTTTGTTTCATAAAAATGTATTTTATTTCAATTTATTTTATGTATATGTAAATGTCTCTTATTATAAGCTAGAGTTAGCCCGTCAAAAATGACAGATTTTTAAAATTTAATTATATGTTCTTTTCTGATTGCAGTACCACCTTTTTTTTATCTTTGAGACTGTCATTGTACACTTGCGTAATAACTTTTATTACACGCCTGCGCTCACTAACCTTTATCAACTGCTGATTGCTGACCCCTGCGGCCGCTGAGTTATGTGTAATTGCTAACATACATACATAGTGGTTTTGCCCGTCCCAAGGAAGGATGTTTTAAAATTACGAAGTACTTTGGATACATTTAAAAAAAATAGTCAACAAAAACAAAATGCTACTTGATAACCATAAACAATTTTGTTTGTATATAAGCAAATTTAATAAATTTTTTTATTGTGTTTAAATTTCAATTTACTAAAGTATTTCATATAAATTCAAAAGATGTGAAAATTAAAGAGTTCAAAAATTCCTTATTAAAGAATTTCAGTATACACGACATTTCTTATGAATTGACGGCCATCGTTGAGAAGTGGTCCTTGCTTCTGAGATTTTTTAAAATCTCATTATATAATATTTTTCGATTGCAGCGCCACTTCTTTTGATCTCTAGGACTGAGAGTGTATATAGCAAGGATATCTTGTTATATCAAGATATCCTTGGTATATAGGTACAATTGCATAATAATTTTTATTACACGCCTGCGCGCAATAAATTCTTACGTGCACATCGATATCGTCTATACGACTAATTACGTAAGCGTGACAGAATCAGTGAGTGAGTGAGTGACGTGGGCTACTATTATAGATAATAATTTATTAATATTTTGAAATTTTTAATATTAACTTCACCCTCGGTCTTGCTTGTTTACGTGGTTGCTTATTTGCTTGCTTAAATGTTTGCTAACTTTGAAAGTGAAAATTAACTAACTTCCCGTCATCCTATCGAGCTGCAATTTGAAATATAGGTTCGCTCTTCATGACAATGTATTCGATTGAAATTTGAAAATTTAAAAAAACGAAAATGAATTAAATAAACTAATTATTTATATTTAAAAAAATACAAATTAAATACAATTAAATTAATGTTTACATTTATAAATTCCAAAAAATACCAATTTAAAAAAAATAATTTTGCAGCAAATGAAAAGCCGGCAAATTCAGAATTTATAAGGGATTTGTTAAAACAAAACCTGGTTTTTTACGAATTAATTGTTATTAAATGACTTTCTATTCATCCAATAATATTAATAGAATAAAAATAGTTTATAAATTCAACATCTTAATTGCTGAGCCCACTGAGGTTTAATAAACTGAGAGTGCCGGCAGCGTGGAAACACCAGGTAGAACAAGATGGTCGCAGGTGCACAAGATGCTATTAGCTTATATATGGAGAGTTGGAGAGCCTGCGCTTGGAGATAAGCTCAATGGCTGTTTATATTTTATCGATGCATTATGAAATTATTTATATTTTTGCTGTTTATTGATTTAGGAATAATTTTTATTTACTAGGTATTTTATTCAGTTGAGTAATTTGAGAAACTCTTCTGGCCGAAATGTTTCCTAAAACTTTTTTTATATATAGCATAATTGACTTATTCAGGAAATCGCAGTCGTCGTCATCATCATCATCATCATTTCATCATCACCATCACCCTCACAACCACCACAATCATCGTCGTCATCGTCATCATCATCGTCATCATCATCATCCTCCTCCTCTTCATCATCATCAACATTGTCGTCTTCAACATTCTCGTCTTCTATTTTGAGGTAAAAAAACTAATAAAAACAAATTGTTACAAACGTAATCACTTCAGCCATGCAAAATAAAGACAGAACGTGGAAGCAGCGAATTGGACTGAAGCGTAATTAATTCCTTATATCCACACATGTCTCTTCTTCCATTATTTTATTCGTTATTTATTTCCGTTATTACAAAACATGGTTAAAAAGAATTTAATAAATGTTCCGATAATACTTTTCAACAACAAGAACAACAAAACAATCAACACCAACACCAACAACATCATCATCAAGAGCCACAACAACATCAACAACATCATCAACACAACAACAACATCATCAACACAACAACAACATCATCAACACAACAACAACATCATCAACACAACAACAACATCATCCTTAACACTAACAACATCATCATCATCAACAACAACATGAACACCAGCAACATCATCATCAACACCAACAACAACATCATCATCATTATTAACACAACAACAACATCATCATCAACACCAACAACAACAACGTCATCATCATCACCAACAACAACACCATCATCAACAATAGCATCAGCAACATTATCATCAACACCAACAACAACATCATCATCATCAACAACACAACAACAACATCATCATCAACACCAACAGCAACAACAACACCATCAAAAACATCATCATCAACACCAACAACAACACCGACGCGAACCTTCCTAACGAAGACCGCGTGCACTCTGGCGCTTCAATTGTCAGATAGAGATGCGGTCGTGGATATTTTAATACCCGGTTTTGATTTACAAGTCAGTTGGGTATTTTGAGCCGGTTTCGTTCGTACTGTAACGAAGTAAAGTTATGTTGCGCCAGTTCTTGTTGGTTGTTCTTAGTTGATCAAATCTCGTGTTGTCGGGTTTTATGTTGTTGCAGAAGAGCATGAGCGAATACCGGAGTGTGAATGTCCGTCTCCCTGTGGAACGTTTCTTTGATTTATTTCATGAAAAATGCTCTCTTGCTGGAATTCGTTTACGCACAGACGATTGTATCGGTGTGTGTGTGTGTGTGCGTAGGGCTGCAAGCCATTGTAAACCCGTACACTTGTTTTTTTTTGCGTGTGTGTTTGTGCGTGTGTTTGTTTTGCCGTAACGTTGTACGCATGTCCTTATAGGGAAGTCCCTATCTTCGCCCTCTTCTAGGTCACAGATCCAGTTTTAAACCTGACCATTCAAATAAAATGTGACGGCGGAGAGAGATGCAGGACATATCGCCTCAGCACTCTACACCAAACCCATTCAGGATTTTATCTACAACAGTGATTACTACTTAACCAATGAAGCTTTTGTAAAAATTATAATCCAAACCTTCAATCTACAAACTGTCCAATTCGAGCCCCCTCGCAATCCTTGCTTTCAATCCACAAATTTTCGTTAGACTTTACGGTTAAATATTATTGCTTGAATGTGTTTGCATCAACGTTAGTAGTTTGCAAAGAACAATATCTGAACACATATGCCTTTGTATGTTTAAATGTATGGCTAGATAACTATATATTTGTTCTTTTACGATTCACATTCGTCCATTTTTAGAGAGGAATGGAAGATGGATTCTTCGTGGACGACTCCATCTGAAAAAAAACGACGATGTTTGGAAATACTTTTGTAAAGCTGACGTAAGGAAAATCAAGATTGACAGAAAGTGAAAAAGAGAGAATTTAAGAAAAAGAGAAATGTTGAAAGCTGTGTTCCTATGGTAGCAGTGTCGTACGATGATAAGAAACACATGAACACCTTGCTTGCTTGCTTGCTCGCTGACAGATTTCATGTCTTTGATGTGCAGATCTTGTTGGTTTTCTTTTTTGCAGGTTTAAAAAAAAGATTTTTTTGATAATCTCTCGAGCAACAAAATTTTTTATTTTGATATTATTTTAAAAAAAAATAGTTTCGGCTAAAATTAATTGTTTGTTTGAAAAAAGTTTGAAAAGATTTTAAGCGACTGTTTCTTTTACACTTTATATTTGCAAAAATACAATTCAAATGAAAACGAGTTATAAGTGGAATTGCAATCTGCAGTGTTTTGTTACAACCAGGTGGAAACCTAACAGCGTCTGATCCGCCACTTCAACACCACATCGCCACCATTTTCGTCTTCCGCTGTGATTTTTTAAACGCAGACATTACAGACATCTTCCTTTTTTCTCAGTTGTTCCGTGAATGGAAAATTTAAAAAAACAGACAAATTTTAGCAGCTTGCATGTTATTAAAAAGTAATCTTTTTCTAGAATGATAGACCAACCCAATGTAATTAAAATTATTGTACTTACCCTCTTTAAAACCGATGAAATAAAAGATTTACTCTTTTCCAGATTAATGGATCAACCGAATGCAATTAAATTCTTGAACTAACATTTTGTTGGCCAATATTAATTGTTTCTCACATTTTTTTAGCTCAAAGTAGACAAGCCCCAACCCACCACTCAGCACTGAGAAGCATTTAATTGGAAGTCTGGGGGATACAGACTGAGCTACTTGAAATCTGTTTTTTAAATATATTCCGTGTCAGTAATTTTTTATTTAAATTATATCCTCCTTTCATCCAATCTATATATTGTGTTCAACATACCCCAACAAAAAGCGCTTAACAACCACTGTTTTTTGGCGGTGGAAATGGCGCAGATGGTAAGGTAGTTGGCATGATGCGAGGCGGTGTTGCCGATCCGACAGTCGTGGGTTCGAGTCTGAAGTTGAGACATATATATATATATATATATATATATATATATATATATATATATATATATATATATATATATATATATATATATATATATATATATATATATATATATATATATATATATATATATATATATATATATATAAAAGAAAAATTATTTTGGCAATATATCAGAGCGGATGCATTTTAATAAATTTCTTCTATGTGTGTCAAGGTAGCAATCAATCAATCAGGAAGTTGTGCCACAGTTGCTCGATTGGTCTCATTTGATGGCGAAATGAAATCTACGATGAAATTCTTGCAAGTTGTCGACGTTTATTTATGTGTGGGGTAAAATTGCATAAAAAATTAGAAGGAAAGTAGCAGCAGATGAGGCAGTTTTTACCATAGAATAAGTGGACAGATGGTGCAAAAAATGTCTCTTGTGTTTAATACTCACAAATAAGATTTAAAGTACATGAACATATGCAGCGTTTCGTATACAAATATTTATTTAACTGATTTATTTATTTACATATACAGATATTTTTCATTTTTCTTAACAAGTAATTAATTCTCCCTCTTAAAATTGAAAATTGAATATATAAAAAATACCTCAAGAGCCCGACAGTGACCAATAAAGAAAAATTCACTGTGTACCGTAATCGCTTCAAATCAATGAAAATTGCGACAATCAAAGAATTCTATTCAAAAAAATTCAATTTATGTCAAAACAATGCTAAAGAAACATGGAAAATCATTGGGAGCCTAATGGGCAAGCGATCTTCTGTGGAGCAGTGCAGGACTTTTGATGCGGGTGACGGGAGTTATTTGACCTCTCCTACAGAAATTGTTGACTCGTTTAATAACCATTTCTCCAGCATTGGCACAGATCTCGCAAAAAATATATTAATTCCTAATGAAACATTTGATGAATATCTTGGTAATCCCGTGGTCCATTCTTTCGATGCTGTACCTACAACACCGGACGAGATCATTGAAATATCGACACGATTAAAAATCTCACACAGCAGTGGAATCGACGGAATTGACCCGTGTATTGCAAGATGCTCTGTTCCACGGATAGCCCATATTCTTTCCTGCATAATAAACTGCTCTTTTTTTTCAGGGGTGTTTCCTGATCAGTTAAAGTCGGCAAAAGTAATTCCCCTTCACAAATCTGGCAAAAAAGATACCATTTCCAATTATCGGCCAATATCTATTTTATGTTTCTTCTCAAAGTTTTTTGAAAAAGCTATGCACTCCAGGCTCTATGGATTTCTTGCCAGATTTTCCATCATTACCAGGAGTCAGTTCGGCTTTAGAAAAAATCACTCTACCTACATGCCGCTCGTTCTGTTGCACTCGAGGGTTGCGGAGGCTATGGATCGAGGAGACTACATCATCGGCGTGTTTCTGGATCTGGCCAAGGCTTTTGATACAGTGAATTACAAAGTCTTGCTAAAAAAACTTGAACACTATGGGGTCCGAGGGATTCCATTAATTTGGTTTGAAGATTATTTGAGCGGTAGAACTCAACAGGTACACTACAACGAAGTTACTTCATCAACGCGGCGGGTAACTTGTGGCGTGCCTCAGGGGTCGGTGCTAGGCCCTCTCTTATTTCTTGTCTACATTAATGATTTGTGCACTGTTTCGCATCGTCTCGAATTTGTCTTGTTCGCCGATGATACCAACCTTTTTGCTTCTGGTGAAAACCTAAAAGATTTATATGATGTTACTAATCATGAACTACTTTCCGTTTATAAATGGTTTTGTGCGAATAAACTTTCTTTAAATATAAGTAAAACCAACTATATTCTATTCCACCATAGAAATAAATTAATTTGTTCTGATTATCAACTTCTTATTGACGATAAACCTATTGCGCGAGTTTCCTCGTGTAAATTTCTTGGAATGTTGCTTGATGAGCACCTCTCACTGATTGACCATATTAGTTACGTCACCTCTAAAGTTACAAAAAATTGTGGAATTCTATCTCGCGTGAGTCGATTTGTGGATAAAAATATTTCTATGATGTTGTATTACGCTCTCGTTTACCCTTACTTGTCCTATTGTAATATTGTTTGGGCTTCAAATTATCCTACACGTCTAAAGTCTCTCCACATCTTACAGAAAAGAATCATCCGAATATTATTTAACTTGCCCTTTACATCATCTTGTAAAATGAAAATGATCGAGAACAACCTACTGAATGTATATCAAATTAATTTTTTTCTTGTTAGTATTTTCATGTACAAATATGACAACCATATGTTACCGTCGTCATTTGATAACCTTTTCACAAAATCGTCTCATGTACATTCTCATGATGTGCGTTCTTTGCATTGCTTTCGGTCCGATTTTGCTCGAACAACTCTCAAAACATTCTCCATAAAGTGTTATGGTCCGCGGTTGTATTCAAGTATTCCAATAACAATATCCTCATTGAAAAGCATTTCGCTATTTAAAAAATCGTTGAAATCTTACATATTACAGCTAGATTCATAATTTCAATATCTATATACTTATGTTAACTTCGATACAGATATGTTAACTTATATATACTTATGTTTACTCCTATACACTTATGTTAACTTTTATTTCTCTGTCTCGGTTCGTATCTGAATTTTCGTTTATAGGTCGTCCAGTTAGCGGGAAGTAATTCCCTTTGGATGAACCTTTTGAGCACTTGATTTTTTTTCCTTATTTATAACTTCACTGTTGTTTTGTTTCGTGCTCAATAAATGTTCAAAAAAAAAAAAAAAAAAAAAAAAAAAAAAAAAAAAAAAAGTTAATAAGTCATCTTTAAATAACTTGTCAGTCTGACCATTCCCATTGATTTATTCATTACAACTTGATATCATTATTTCAGCCAACAAATAAATAGGGTTGCTTCATTGCGTTGCCGTTGCATTTTCAACCCGCTAGTTTCCAGGAGATGACGAATGTTTTCCCGTAGAGCGATTGAAATATGCGAGGCTCGTTGTGGATGTATTTGGTGCAATTCGATGTCTCATCAAATATTCATAGGTGACTTCTTTCATCTGAAGTATTATGTCAAGCCCGTCAGTGAGACAGTAATATTGGAAAAAATATTAATATTAATAAGTGTGAAATCAAAAAATTAAGAATTGATGAGACGGATGAACTGAGAATGATCAGGCGTTTTTATAATTTTACAGTAAATAAATAAATAAATAAATAAATAAATAAATAAATAAATAAATAAATAAATAAATAAATAAATAAATAAATAAATAAATAAATAAATAAATAAATAAATAAATAAATAAATAAATAAATAAATAAATAAATAAATAAATAAATAAATAAATAAATAAATAAATAAATAAATAAATAAATAAATAAATAAATAAATAAATAAATAAATAAATAAATAAATAAATAAATAAATAAATAAATAAATAAATAAATAAATAAATAAATAAATAAATAAATAAATAAATAAATAAATAAATAAATAAATAAATAAATAAATAAATAAATAAATAAATAAATAAATAAATAAATAAATAAATAAATAAATAAATAAATAAATAAATAAATAAATAAATAAATAAATAAATAAATAAATAAATAAATAAATAAATAAATAAATAAATAAATAAATAAATAAATAAATAAATAAATAAATAAATAAATAAATAAATAAATAAATAAATAAATAAATAAATAAATAAATAAATAAATAAATAAATAAATAAATAAATAAATAAATAAATAAATAAATAAATAAATAAATAAATAAATAAATAAATAAATAAATAAATAAATAAATAAATAAATAAATAAATAAATAAATAAATAAATAAATAAATAAATAAATAAATAAATAAATAAATAAATAAATAAATAAATAAATAAATAAATAAATAAATAAATAAATAAATAAATAAATAAATAAATAAATAAATAAATAAATAAATAAATAAATAAATAAATAAATAAATAAATAAATAAATAAATAAATAAATAAATAAATAAATAAATAAATAAATAAATAAATAAATAAATAAATAAATAAATAAATAAATAAATAAATAAATAAATAAATAAATAAATAAATAAATAAATAAATAAATAAATAAATAAATAAATAAATAAATAAATAAATAAATAAATAAATAAATAAATAAATAAATAAATAAATAAATAAATAAATAAATAAATAAATAAATAAATAAATAAATAAATAATAAATAAATAAATAAATAAATAAATAAATAAATAAATAAATAAATAAATAAATAAATAAATAAATAAATAAATAAATAATAAATAAATAAATATAAAGATGAATAACCAAACAAATAAATAAATAAATAAATAATAAAAATGTCGTTTAATTGATAGACTTATTTTTAGTTCCCATTAACGTGTTATTGCAACGAAGATTAATAATAGTTTCAACATCGTCTCCAAAGTAATAATAAAGTCACCTTCATTAAATCGCGTCTTATCCTCTTCTACAGATTTCAGGTGGAACATTCCAGGTCGTGCAAACAGTACAGGTAGAGATCTACCTGTAATAAATATAACTTCATGAACTTCAAAAGTCCGCGTATAATAAAAACTGAAATTTTTATCTCACATGTCATTAATACACGAAAAATTATAACAAAACATTCATCGCCACTTTGATGGTGTCGCTAACTGTTAATGATTGAATTTAATTAAATAAAATTTTATTTAATAAAACTTCTATATAAATATCACACATGAAATTATTGTAAGTCTCAATGTTTTATCAATTTTTTTTCATATTTAAGCGTTTTATTTTATATCCGGTAACCGACGATTAGAGTAATTTTTAAATGTATGCAAATATCTAAATGTTAAAATGTTCATACAATATGCAAAGAGCCAAAATTGAAAGCTCATATAGCTCTATGCAAACATGTAGAGTTTAAATGATCACATAAATGTATGCAAATATCCGAAGTTGGAAATTTATATGATGGCGCTGCTGCAAAACACAAGAGGTTTCATCAAAGAACTTTAAAGCTTACGAACAATTTTTCTTTTTTTCTCGTTTTTTTTAATTCTCGCAATGTTGTCATTATTTTATTTTTCACTACAAAAACCACGAAAACGTGCAAAAAACGCAAAAAAAAATTCATAATCACGGTCGGTGAATCCCCGGCAGTAAGTCAGATGTCGTAGAGGTGATATTTTACTGAGTCAAGCACCACGTGATGAGAAATCCTCTCTGCTTCTACGTCATTTTTAATGTTTTCTTTTTTTCTATTTATCTCTATGTATTTTTACTTCATTTCACTTTTTTCTGCCTTTTTCTTTCTTTTCTTAATTATTTCTGTGTTTTTCTATCTATCTTTATGTCCTTTTATTTCTTTGTGTCTTTCTATTCATCTTTATGTCTTTCTTTTTTTTCTGTTATTTTCAACTTTTCACGATATTTTACTACAGTGGAACCCCGTTATAACGCGCTGATCGGGGTCCATAAAAGCGGATGGCGTTAAAAGCAGGGTCGCGTTAATGCGAGGTTTAACAATATTTAACTTGTTTTCCAAGAACAAATACGTGTATACATGCACAGTGATCCAAATTCAGCTTATCCTCGGACGAATATTAACTAGGATGCATTAATTAAGATATATTCAATATAATCGATAACTAATATATTTATAGGTAATTATTGAGCATTAAAAACATTTACAAATTTTTATTTGTTTGAACGATAATACAGCTTGACCGATAATACCAAACTATCGCTATGTTAAGTCCTGATCGTTTATTATTAAAAGTCACACGCGTGTGTAAAACGTTTAATATAATTTTGTGAAAAAATTCTTTCACAAAATTATATGAAACGTTTTACACACTACATCTCGTATGTTAAACAAATATATTCACTGTCCGATAGAAAGACACGTAGGTTAATGAATTTCAAGTTTCAGGAACCATGCCACGATCATACTAATTTAAAAGTCACAACTAATCTAATGCCCAAAAGGAAATTAATTTCTTGTTTTGTTTTTTATTACTTTCTCTGAAAAAATATTTTTTTCATGTGTGAACGATTATACGAAATTTCGGGAGCCACGCTTCGACCGCGTTGTATCCGAATTCGCGTTATAGCGTATATAACGGGACACATTATAGCAGGACGCGTTATATCGTATATAACGGGACACATTATAACAGGACGCGTTATAGCGGGGTTCCAATGTACTTCTTTTTTATTCTACCTGAACGTTTCTGTTTTTCTACTCTTTTGAATGATTTCCTATTTTTTGTTTTTTGTTTCTTTTTATGTATTTTTACTTTTTTTATGATTTTCTTCTTCTTTTAAAGATTTTCTATTTTTCATGTTTTTTATTCAAAACAATTTATTTCTATTTTTGATATTTTCAACGTCGTATTCGAGTTGTTTTATTATTCTAGTTTGTTTTCTGTCTCAGACTTCCGGCTTTTTAAAAATATGTGTGGAGTGACGTTTACATCACTAACGTTACAATATGTGTGGAGCGACGTTTACATCGCAAATATTAACGAAATGTGTGGAGTGTTATAAAGATCGCTAATGCTAACATCAAACCAAATTCAAATCAGTTTAACAATATTTAATGTGGCGTGATTTAACAGACTTCCAGGCCACAAACAGGTGTGTTTTGAAAACTTTTCTAAATTGTTCGGCTATAGCTGCGGTTGTGACCTTTGGTGGAAGGCAATTCCAGAGCCCTTATCCAGCAACCGAACAACTTCTGTCTCCAGCGTTCTTCATAGGAGTTGCAAGGATGAGGGAGAAGATGAAGATGATGACCTGAGTCTCCTCCTAGCCTGGACTTTCATCACGCGTGTGATGTCCGAACGCAAACAATGGGGAGCCTACTCGTGGAGACAATTACAAACTAGAAATGCAAGTTTGAAATCTATCCTGCAGGTCAACATTTAGCCAATAAAGCTTTCGAAGGTATGATTATATTTTCTGTCTCGCATCACCAGCCTAACAATATATGTGGAATGACGTTCACATCGTTAATGTCAAGAGAGTGTTTGTAATGTGATGACGCTTTGACAAACACTAAATAACATTAGTGATGGGACAACTGAAAAATAAGAAATACATTTCGTCACTTAAGACGTCTGTTAAGTCGCATGAGCACAAATCCTTGGATCAATTCTGAGAACACAGAGAGGTCAGCAATTGGCCATACCGGTAAAATAAGATCTCAGTACGAGTTCAATTGTTGTTCACTTGTAGAATGTTGTAGTCTGTTTTGAACAAACCTAGAAAGTATCTTGTTATGAGCTAAAGGTTGAACAGTTTTTCAGGCTGGCGTCCAGCAGGTCAGCTCAGAGCAAATTCATGGAACGAAAGAATGCTGTTACAATGTTGAAATCATATAATATGATTTTTCTGACACAAGCAAACAATAAAAAAAATTGACGACCAATTCTGTAGACAATGACTACGTTTTGGAATTTGAATACCACAAAACCTTGAAATATGTGCCAAGCACACTTGAAAACACAACTTTCTAGATTTCACCGTAATTGAATTAAAGTGTGCTTTCCTATTCTTTAGCTGGTCAACAAAGCCATAAAAAGTCGACGAATTTGCACGGATTTGCTATCTAGCCATGTCTTAGTAACAAAAAGTGCTCAAAAACTCGGTAGGACATGAGTGACATGACAAAAATCCGTGATATAATTGACATTGCTATTAAGTTGTTTTAAAGGATACTGGTGTTTACATACCACAAGATGATGTTTACTGCCAGATTACCTCAATACCAGACAGACGGCGGAGCCAAGAGTATCTTGGTATAACAACAGGATTCATAATCTATATAGAACATTTTAGAGAAATATGGAGGAATAAGAAGCAATAGGTAGGAATAAAGAGATATCTAAAGAAATAAAAAAAAATTGGGTGCAGATAGATGAATGAAGAGAAGTATAGAGAAGTATTGCTGAATATAGAAGAGTATGGAGGAATTTGTGCGAATTAGGGGGAATATGTGGGAAATGGAGGAATATGTGAGAATATGGATAAATAGGTGGGAATATGAATAAATATGTGGGAATGTGTATGAATATGTGGCAATATGAAAGAATTATATAAACTATGAAAACATTTAATGTAAAATAGAAGAATTTGATATAATATTAAAGAATTTTATGTAATTTAGACAAATATGGAAAAATTGAAAAGACTATATGTGGAAAATATAGAGAAGTATTGCTGAATATAGAACATAGAGGAATGTGTGGGAATTAGGATGAATATGTGAGAATAATAATAATAATAATTATATGGATAATTTATATAGCGCAGTACAATGGAATAGTCATCACAAGAGTGCTGTACAAAACATCAAAAAATGAAATGGAGGAATATGTGAGAAATGGAGGAATATGTGAGAAATGGAGGAATATGTGAGAAATGGAGGAATATGTGAGAAATGGAGGAATATGTGAGAATATGGATGAATATATGGTATTATGTGTAACTTAAAAGAATTTGATATAATGTAGGAGAATTTGATATAATATCAAAGAACTGTATATAATATCAAAGAATTGTTTATAATATCAAAGAATTTTATGTAATTTAGACGAATATAGAGTAATTGAACAGAATATGTATAAATATGAATACAAACATCAACCAAGCTACGATACTGAGTAGTAACTGGCGCTTAGCAGCTAAAAAACAAAAGTAAAATAATTTGATTATTTTTCTGAAGAATTATATCTTCATTCACAAAACTTGTGCACTATCCTTTTCCTTTTAACTTCCAACAAATTTCATCGTTTCTTTCTGATTTTTAAATTGTTTTCTTGAAATACTGAAAAAATTAATTCTACAAAATAGGATTAAATGAAATTTTTAAATGAAAAACGTGTCGGAAAATGTAATTTAGAGAAAATTACTTCGAAGTTGTCGATGTTGAAAAGTGTTCTTAGCTGTAATTCAGAAACTCCTTCGATATGCTGTCAGGCGGTTCGTGATGGCGCGTAATTTAATTATTTCTCCCTCTCACTCTCCTTTACTCTTTCTTTCTTTCTTTTCCTCCATTTCTGTTTCGCTCAATCTCATTCTTCATCTTGATTTATGCGTGTGATGTATGTGTCCTTGTTCATGATTGCATGTGTGTGTCTTTATGTTTCTGCCCGTTGTTCAAATGATAGATTTGCGTGAGCAAAGATGTCTGTGTGAAAGTTCTGAATCAAGTGACCGCAAGAAGGCCGATTGCATTCGGGTCGATAAAACATGTCAGTAAAATTCCGTTGATGCGAAAATGACGTTCTTGTCCCAATAAACGTGGTTGTATTTAAAGGGACGTTTGTTAATTGCGGATTCGTTTGCTGCAGTTTTCGTGCGTGAGACATGGAAGTGTGCGTGTATGCGTGCTTGTATAACTGCCTGATTGGAAAGTTTAGTACCTCCATAGATTCAACAACGCAAGAATCATCAAAGAACCACGAAAATATTCTGAAGAATGTTCTTTTTCTTTTTTCCTCTTCCTCTTCCTCTTTCCCTTTCTCTCTCTCTCTCTCTCTCTCTCTCTCTTTCTCTTTTTTCCCGTTCTATGACTCTTTTCTATCACTCTCCATCTTCCATTCTCTTTTTTCTTCTTCTCTCTCTTTCTCTCTCTTTCTCTCTCTCTCTCTCTCTCTCTCGCTCTCTCTCGCTCTCTCTCTCCCTCTCTCTCTCTCTCTTTCTCTCTCTCTCTCTCTCTACCGCCGTCTAATCTACAAAACACAAGCGATGCTTTTCTTTTTTACAGTTCAATTGCTTAGCAATAAAACAGCCATGATGACATGGGTTCATTCATCCATCCACCATCCACCCATCCATCAAACCGACCATCCAGTTATTAATCCATCCGTCCACAAGAGTTATGGAATTATAATCCCTTTGAATGATTGCTTAATTTCCGGAGCACTTTCAAATCCATGCCATTTCGGTTCCAATTTTTCACTTATTTGCCTCCATCACTTGCTAGGCGTTGAAGAGCCATCCATTAGAAACAACCATGAAAATGGTGACGCCGACAAATGGTTTTGATTATGATGATGGTAGAATATGTGGATGACGACGACGACAATGATGAAGATAAAGATGATGATGATGATGATGATGATGATGATAATGATGATGATGAGGATGACGATGACGATGACGATGACGATGACGATGTTGATGACGATGCTGATGACGATGACGATGATGATGACGATGACGATGACGACGACGGTGATGATGATGATGACAATGATATGATGATGATAAACCAACAGATCTTCGTCAACACCTTGCACATCTCCGATGCAAAAGAGGCACGTGTCAGTGCCAGCGCAGACGTGGGAACATTCGTCGCTCACGTTGTAGGCAAAGATCCGGACGAAGGAAGAAATGGCCAGTTCAACTGCACCCTTGACAACAAGTATTTCCGGTTAAAATCTGTCAACCGTGACGAGTACCACTTGGTCACATCCTTCCGACTGGATCTGGATCATCATTATCATGAACAGCAACATATGATTATCATCGTCTGCGAGGTTAGCCATCATTTTCATTTTCGTCGATTAAAACGTAGGAAAAAATTTAATGTGAAGAATAACGAAAAAAAAATTGAAACAATGGCGAAATGAAGTAATTGATTTTGTCTTGAGTGATTGTGTCGATTGAAGCAGAAATGAAATTAGCCGTCCAATCATTTTTCCAGGATTTCGGCCATCCTCCCCTGAAACACGTCAAACGCCTACTCGTGCAAGTTTTCAACTCGAGTGACAGAACTCCCAGATTCACCCACCCACATTTGAGGGCGGAACTGCCGGAGGACGCTCCCGTCGGTTTCTCCATTTTACAACTGTCACTCATCGAGATGGGGGACTTCACCGAAGAGTCGCCGAAGTTGTTCTCCCTAGTCGGCGAGGATTCGAATTCTTTCGTCGTCGATGCCAACCAGGGTGTCATTAGGACTTCGGCGAGACTGGACAGAGAAAAGAAAGAAGAATTGAAATTCACGGCCGTCGTCAGCGATCATGTCAACAATTCGGCTGACATTCAACGTCAACCAGCTTCCTCGAAACAGCAACGGCTTTCATCAACCTGTCAAATCTCCGTCAAGGTACAAGACGTCAACGACAACGGACCTGTGTTCACGTCAGATTCGTACGCTTTCAAATTGTTCGAAGAGAATCATCCCGGGTCCTTCGTCGGCTCCGTCACTGCTCACGACCCTGACCTTCCACCGAATAACCAATTCTATTATGAAATCCTATCTTCTTCCAACGTTAATGTTTCAGCATCTCCATTATCGTTGTCGTCGTCTCCATCATCATCATCATCAGGAAAATCTGTGCCAATTTACAACTCGAGCCAGCAGCAAACATTCCGTATAGACAGATTCTCCGGGCGTATAACTGCTACGCGAAGTTTAAATAGAGAAGTTGTAAGCAGTCATCTCCTCAAAATCGTTGCCCGCGACTCCTTGAATGTTTCTCTTTTCGGTCTGGCACAAGTCCTCGTCGAACTTGTCGACCTCAACGACAACTCTCCGATTTTCATCTTCCCCAACGACACTCACAACACAATCACGGTCTACATACCTCTCTCCGAAGGCAACCACATTGCCACGATTTTTGCTGTCGATGCCGACGCCGGTCCGAACGCCGAACTCCGTTACTACATTACCAGGGGTGACGGGCTGCGGTTCTTTCACCTCGATTCGCGCTCTGGCGAGCTGTACCTCGAACAGAGCGTCGGCTTCGAGACGAGCAATCAGTCTTTCACGCTGACAATCACCGCATACGACAGAGGCAACCCGCCCATGCTTAACTCCGTCGACGCAGTCGTTGTTTTCAAGCAAGCGCCGTATTTTTCTGCATCTTCCGTGCTGTATTATCTCTTCAATCGCAACGGCAACTCGAGACACTTGCGTAACGACGTTTTGCCGACCATCATCGTGTGCCTAGTGACGCTGGTCCTCATTGTCTTGCTCGTGATCGCTATTTTTAAAGTTTCCAGGCAAAAGTCGAGAGCGGTGAGTGATTTTTATTGCAAAGAAACTCCTACGGAACAGGCCGAAACAAAAAGTCCGCCCCAATACGAAAATTCCGCTTACAGGAACAACCAGCTCCATAGCAACCAGCAACTGACCAACAACCTATTACAGAACAACGACCACAACAAGAACTCACCATTCCTTAACAACGCCAACGGAAGATGTCCGAGCGAAAAGAACTCCGTGGTCATCATCAGAAATGGAAAGACTGAAAACAAACTCTGCAGCGGACTGACCAATGCCACGTAGAGCGAAATCGGCATAAGTTTCTTATTTTAGGTAATGAAAGTGTAAAAATAAATTAATGTAATTGAAGAAATAAATAATTAAAACATGTTCTATGAAATGTGCTCATATAAAATCATTTAATTTATTTTCCTAATTGTGTTTCTTTGTTTATATGTTTGTTTTTATTAATCATCGCTCATATGTTTATTGCAAGAACAAACGAATCGGTACGCTCGATCGTTTCAATAAAGTTTATATTCAAAATTGTAAATTGCTTCTTAAAAAGCGTTCGTCATCTGTATATTTTTTTGTTTTGCTGTCTTGTTGGTTTGTATATCTGAATGTCTGGGTATATATCTATATTTATATGTGTTAATGTTTGTCTCTGTCCTGCAGAATAATTTCTTTTATTTTACAATAATTCGATCTATCGAACGATAACTTGATTAAATAAACGCTAATTCTATTTGTTTTACAGCAATGTATTCAGTTTTGTTAAACTAAGTATCCGGTACTTAGAAGCAAATGGTTCATATGATCGATGCAGTAATACTAGTAGTAATAGCAAATGAAGTATGTGCTTATCTTGTGCTATTGTGTGCTACGAGGCTGAAACAATAGTGAAGTGTAGCTAAGACATCAGATATGCTGGTATGGTAGTACAACAGACCGTAGAGGTGGTGCTGCCCGATACTTGTACTATCAACCTTTTCTTCGAAACTTACACAAGTAATTCAAATTTGAATAAATGGTGTATTTGAAAGAAAATAAATCGCATTATTGGCCCCATTTGTATTGTTTTATTTTTTTACTCGCCAGATCACACGATCAGGTTATTGTTGTCTGCCACCTATCGAAAAGAAATAAACGCTAGAAAACTTCCACTTGTTCATAAGCATTATTATGAAGCAAAAATTTATAAAATTCGTAGATTTTTCCCCCCAAATTTGCTACTGTTACTTTTTCCAGGCAAAGAAATTAATTTAATTTAGTCAATTAATCAATAATATAACAGCCGCATGATGTCATCAAACAAAACTCGATCGCACAGTAGCTTGGTTCTGCAGCTTAAATCTTGTCACAGGTTTTTGGCTGGTCGGGTTTTCGCTAGCCGATGGCTCGTCGGTCGTAATTCGCTCGCAGTATAGCTTTGACTTGTCAAGAGAAGACTGAGTCGTTAACGGTTTAGTCAGCGTTGAATCGCGATTGTCGCTTCCTGAAATCGCGTGCGATTGTTGGTGACGAGATCGAGATGTTACCGAAGAGTGGCAGCAAGAGACTGTCGTTGTTGATGTCGTGAAGATGCATTGTGGTGAAGAGGAATTGGTTGTTGTTCGGGAGAAGAAAGGCCGTCCTGCGGTTAAAAGTTGTTTTAATTTTTATTGATGGTATAATATTTATGTTTGAATTTAATTAGTAATAATTGCCACGCCTGAATGAAGGAGGAGGGGACAGTTAAAACGATAAAATTATGATCCACGTAAAGATGTACCTACTTAGGTGCTTCCAACATACAGCCTTAAACACCTGGTGTAAAGGACTATAAACTTTTATAAAAAAAATTGTAATAATTGGCAAGCGATACATTCAAGGTTATCTTAGGATTTAATTTGTCTAAATTTTAAAAATATCAGAATAACCATGGTGACCAATACAATATTGGTATATTTTTATCAATGATTTATTTGTCGATTGCTCGCTGGTCGACCTGACGAAAATATGAAGTAATTTTTATGCAGAGATTCAAAAGTATTTAACGTAGACAAACTTCAATTACATGTATTGAAGTTTATTTATTCTAGCTGAGTAGGTACTGATCGAATCTATTATTTTCAATAAATTACAAAACCATCCCAGAAGAATCTGAAGAATCCGTATACGATAAGCAATGTCGTAACAAATTGGTTTCAGAGTGGGATACCTTTAGAAATGGATGAATTAAAAAACTCGGATTTAAAAGGGCAGCTTCTTCTAACAGGCTTATCCGTCGTTGACAGAAAGAACGAATTAAAAGAAATTAGCAGAGAAAAATTTATTATTACTTTCAATAAATTATAGAGCCATTCTAAAAGAACCAAAATACGGTTGTCAATCTTACAACATTGGTGTCAGAAGCACGAAATGGTTGTAAAAGTACTGGAAGAACTCATCGTTGCTGAGAAAACGGGGATTGAACACTAAGGTAGGAGAGTCAGAGCTCGTGAGATTTATACAAATGAAGAATTAACAAACTTAAAAGCGGAAATGAGAGAAAAAACAAAGCAGCACAAGAAAAAACGAGAGAAAAACTATTTCTTGGTCGCCAGGTCCACCCTGAAGACGGATTGGCAGCGGAAGGTGCGGCGATGCTACCAGTTAGGGATGTCACGGGTACCCGAACCCGAGTTTGGTACTACCCGGTCTTTTTCTGATACCCGAACCCGAAAGTGTGAAAATTTGATACTCGAACCCGAAAATGTGAAAACTTGATGCCCGAACCCGAAAATAAGAAAACTTGATACTCGAACCCGGAAATGTAAAAACTTGATACCCGAACCCGAAAATTTATAAGCCTAATACCCGAACTCGGAGTTGTGAACAAATAAATCTTTATAAAAGCTGTGTCTTAGAGATTTATAAATTACAAGTTTTGTTGACGTAACATATTATACTAATCGCAAGCGTAGAAGTTTTGTATTATCACCTTTACGTAACAAATAACACAAATACGTCATTTTATTAGTGATTGTGTAAACTAGACCACTAATCCGTTTGATTATCAGACCGGACCAAGCCGCGAACGAACTAACATTATTAAGCCTCCTTTGGTCGAAGAATTCGCGGATATTCATTCATATACTCAAAGCTTTTCTGATATAACAAAGACCCTTCGTTATAAAGATAATCTTGCATAATCCTAAATTTTAACTGGCAAAGTCTATAAATGATCTATGCGTCACAGTCATTTTATTGACAAATGTGTAAGCTAGGACATTAATCCGCCTGATTACCCGACCGGACCGAGCCACGAAAAAAATTATTAAATTACAGTAATTTAAGAGGTAACGTATAATACTAATCGCAAGCCATGCAAGTTTTGTATTATCACCTTGGCGTAACCAATAACACAAATAGGTCATTTTATTGGTGAGTGTGTAAGCTAGACCACCTGATTATCTGGCCGGACCGAGCCACGAACGAACTAAAATAATTAAGCCTCCTTTGGCCAAAGAAATCACATTATTTGGAAAGCTAAAAAAGTAACTTGTTAGAGTTTATTCAATACGTGAAATGTCCAATGGATGAATTGATCGCTCCCGTTTGTATATGTATATACAACAGGTAAATTTAAAATCAATCCAGGAATTTGAAATCATAAGCCAGTACCCGAACCCGGTTTTTGGAAAACTACAAACTCGAACCCGAAAACCTGAGTTTCACAAACCCGAACCCGAAAACTCGAGTTTTACAAACCCGAACCCGAAAACTCTAGTTTCACAAACCCGAACCCGAAAACTCCAAAAAATACTACCCGTGACATCCCTACTACAATTAAACAGCAATCAAGCAAACAAATTAATGAAAATGGGTGATCTTCTGCTAGTTGTTTGCCTAAGTGTTATTTGAATGGCAAGGCTATTGAGAGCCGGGTCACAGAGAGGGCTGAAGCAGGGGTGAACACAGTTCTGGATCAGAGCGTTGCTGGTGAACAAAATGTTGTGAATTCCTGCAGTGAAACCCAGTGTGAACTGGAGTCCACCAGCTGTGTCTCAGAACATGTGACAGATGACGACCGGACACACTGTACAAATCAGGTGGGAACGATGAAAACAAAGAAAAGAAACTTGATCCAGTTTTGTGGTTACGCGCCACCGAAGTGAGCACTGTGGCTGACTGGGGTTGGACTTTCTCGGATTCTTTGGAAGAAACGGAGATGCTGTGGCAAGTGTTTTCTGGAGAAACAGAAGAGTGCTTACAAGACTACCAAAAGTTTTGTTAGCAAGCTATCGAGGAGTTGTGTCAAAGTGATGCCTTTTCTGATGAGGGGGGAGGCATGTGTCAAAAGCGGAGTTTGACTGCGTAGTTGCGATGCAGGCATTTTGCCTGAAGTGGTTGACGTCACTGATGATACGAGTTTGAATGAAGAGCTTCTCCGTAGTTCTAAAAGGCCATGTGTTGATCAACAGAGAGCCATGTTGTCCTGTGTCAAGAAAAATTACTTAATAGCACAAATTCAGTCAGGGGTTCGCATTGTTCTTGTACATGGGGCACACCAAACAGGCGTGCTTGATGGGACTGATGAGATGCTGTAACAAGGATTCAAGGACCGGATGTGTGATAACAACAGTGCGTTTAATAAAGCTGTTGGGGTAGTCCTGTTGTCCACGACTATGCTATACGACAAACTCGCAGTAACAATGAGGTTCATGGAGGAGCCTGTGAACGTTCCTGTATAGAAAGAGGAGCTTACATTTGAAAGAATAAGACAGTTTTGTGTGGATGTTAAACATGTGTTCAAAAGCTTAGAAAGCATTGGAACATTAAAGACTGACTGACTGTACTGTACAGTTGTGGACTCGATTGCGAGGTGTCACCAGCAACCGATGGGATGCTAGCTGTGATCGACAATCAATTGATAAAAGTTAGATAGAACAAGTTGCCGTGGTATTGCAGCCCACGACGAAGAATCGGAAGATCACACAGGCTTCAGCAGGACTGGAAGAAACTGCGTCAAACAGTTATAAGAATTGACCATGTCGTTTGTGAATTGCGGTTATGGCCTTGCTGGGTGTTTCAGAAGCGACTAAGCTGTTCGGGATTAACAGAATTAAAGAAGGGGGTAATATTAAAATCTATGACCTTTTATATCATTTTCCGTTTAATGGGTTTGTAGAATTAGCAGAGAAAAAGTGTACAGATAAAGTCCTCATTTATTATTTATTTTAATAAATTGTAAAGCCATTCTAAAATAACCCAATTACGGTTGTCAAAATTACAATATTTTAAATAAGTTTGATCTTACAATATTTTAAATGATTTTGATCTTACAATATTTTAAATGATTTTGATTTTACAATATTTTAAATGATTTTGATCTTACAATATTTTAAATGATTTTGATCTTACAATATTTTAAATGATTTTGATCTTACAAATTCTAGGTATCAGTTACAACACTAAAACAAATTTTTGTAAACTTTACAATAGCTTTCAAATGGCAGTCAAAATATTTTATGGTTCAACAGTACACGAGACATTTAAGTATCGAGAAGTACTTAAGAAGGATTTAGAAGAGGGTGGCAAGTTGGTGCACAATTTTGAATAATTGACAGACACTGAATATTTAATTATTTCCTGAAATTGTGATTTATAGAAAGCTCTAAAGACGATCACTTCTTGAAACTCTCAAGTTTGCGATTGAATTGTGCTTAATTAATAACATAAAAAACTAGTTTTAGTTTAAAAAAAATTAACTTTAAAAAACATTGTTTTGAAAAGTTTTTAAAATGACAAATTAAGAAAAATCACGATCTGCTTCAAAATAATAATAATAATAATAATTATAATAATAATGATAATGATAATGATAATGATGATGATGATGATGATGATGATGATGATGATGATGATGATGATGATGATGATGATGATGATGATGATAATGATAATAATAATAATAATAATAATAATAATAAAAATAAAAATAATAATAATAATAATAATAATAATAATAATAATAATAATAATAATAATAATAATAATAATAATAATAATAATAATAATAATAATAATAATAATAATAATAATAATACAATTTGTAACGCGCCATATGTCAATTGTTTGTATAGATATACATCGAACTGATTCTAGCAATTCTCATAAATTAAGGTTCGTATTAATTTAAACAAGGAGGTATGAAAAGCAGACCCATAAATGTTGAGAAGGCCAACATGCCGCCCTCCTGTGTTGAAGTTCTTGCTGATGTTCTACTGGCTTGTTCACAGGGATTTTGAGACCTCTTGCTCCCCTGGGTTGAAAATATGAATAAATAAAAACTAGTTTATTTTATTAATTAAAAATCATTTAGTTTTGGTAATCAAAGTAATTTTTAATTTTAAGTTGAAATGCAAAATTAACTCAAATTATTAAATGTGCATTCAGATTATTGTTACGAATATCTATCTATATATATAAAAATCTCGTGTCACAGGATGCCATGCTGCACACGAGAAGGTTCAACGGTATTGTTGCTTTAAAAGGTATGCTGATTTTTTTTTCATTGCTTATGACTTGGCTTCTAGGCCTTTTCAAGATTTTGGCTCTCCTTATGGGGAGGTTTTGGGGGTTCTAAAACGGCCCTGGCTTACATTAGAACGTTTAAAAGATTAAGAACTAATAAGGCATAAGAGTTTTTTTTTCAAACTATACGACATACGATAAAGGGGTACGTTACATTTGAAGCATAACACTAAGCAGCTGATATTGATATAAGATCCATTATAAATTATTTCAATATATAGAAAGATTATAAAATAAATATTTATAATTAATTCTCGATGAATTGCATTTTTGTTATAGGGGGAGTAATAAAAAACTGGTTGTCTTATTTTGATACACAACAACTGTGAAATCTAATTTTCCGTTAAGATTTCAGTTAATTTTCAATTTCCTGACCACTATCTCGTTCAAAAAATAAATATAATATCCTATTTATGTTTAGTAAAAAGTTATTTACCACATTTCATAATGTCAATTTTGTTTTTAATTTGATATTGTTTACAAGAAAAATTATTTGATTCAAGTAAATGCACCGACCGGGATTGTCTTGTTGAAGCGATTCGGCATTCCAATTACAATAATTACGACTCAATTACTGTCGTCGAAATATATTTTTTGCTCTGAAGCCGCATGTAGTACTGCATGTACTACCATGGTATTTTTGCTGTTAGGAAATTACAACGGTTGGTTGTATTTTCAACCAATAGGCTGTTTTAATTCGAGCATCTTAAAATTATTTGTAAGCATCCAGACAGATCCACCAAAATACAGACATACGCACACGCATACAGATATACGCACACGCATACAGATATACGCACAAATATACAAGCATACGCACACGCATACAGACATACGCATACGCATACAGACATACGCACACCAATACAGACTACAGACATATGCATACGTATACAGACATACGCATACCATTACAGAAAACTCCGCCTCGCTAATTGCGAGCCAGTCCCAAGCCTGGAGAAAGGAGGAGGGAAAAGTTATGATCCACAACAGGAAGTACTTAGCTGCTTCCTACATACAGACATTTCAGTCTTAAAACACATGGTGTAAAGGACTATAAACTATTATAAAAAAAAAATACCATTACAGAAACAAGCAGACATAAAAACAGTTATACGTACCCAAGTACAGACATACCCCTCAAATAAAGACGTAGGCACACAAATGCAGAAAAACAATCATATACAGACAAAAATAGACCGAAAGCGCTGCAATGTTTTAAAAACTTAATCCGAAAATTATTACCCAGTATATTTGATTATTGGCAGTTTTATTAGATGTTGAATAATGCAAGGTGACCTGAAAATTGTAATCACGTTTTCCTATCAGAATACATCAAAAATTGAATTGAAAGGAGAAAATAAAAAAAAGAGTGAGAGAGAAAGAAAGATAGTGAAGAGGTAGCATATTTCGGAAATGTCATATATCGATAAAAACTGATTTAAGAAGAAAGCAGACCAATACGCAAGCCGAATGCGTCGACATTTCGGGAACGAAGCACATTGAGAGCACGGAGGAGTATTTATGATGTAATGAAGTTGTGCTTATAATGTTTTTTGTTACAAATAAGGCCCAGAAAAATTCTATGAAATAAAATATGCATGAAATGTTTTTGTATATATCATATTGCTTTTTTAACGAGCTATTTTATTCACTAAAAAGACTATTTTGACTATATTCCAGCTTGGCCAAAACTTGAAAAAATTAAAAACAATTAAACTATTTGGGTTTCCCATTTATTTATATCTAGACAAATGTATTGTACTCTCATATCAGTCTCGTGCTCAGATATAAATATAAAATATTTCAAATATAAATATAAATATAAATATAAATATAAATATAAATATAAATATAAATATAAATATAAATATAAATATAAATATAAATATAAATATAAATATAAATATAAATATAAATATAAATATAAATATAAATATAAATATAAATATAAATATAAATATAAATATAAATATAAATATAAATATAAATATAAATATAAATATAAATATAAATATAAATATAAATATAAATATAAATATAAATATAAATATAAATATAAATATAAATATAAATATAAATATAAATATA
Source organism: Erpobdella octoculata (assembly GCA_963978895.1). Classification (NCBI taxonomy): domain Eukaryota; kingdom Metazoa; phylum Annelida; class Clitellata; order Hirudinida; family Erpobdellidae; genus Erpobdella; species Erpobdella octoculata. The sequence continues at coordinate 12,626,868 of OZ022246.1, forward strand.
AATATAAATATAAATATAAATATAAATATAAATATAAATATAAATATAAATATAAATATAAATATAAATATAAATATAAATATAAATATAAATATAAATATAAATATAAATATAAATATAAATATAAATATAAATATAAATATAAATATAAATATAAATATAAATATAAATATAAATATAAATATAAATATAAATATAAATATAAATATAAATATAAATATAAATATGAATATGAATATGAATATGAATATGAATATGAATATGAATATGAATATGAATATGAATATGAATATGAATATGAATATGAATATGAATATGAATATGAATATGAATATGAATATGAATATGAATATGAATATGAATATGAATATGAATATGAATATGAATACGAATACGAATACGAATACGAATACGAATACGAATACGAATACGAATACGAATACGAATACGAATACGAATACGAATACGAATACGAATACGAATACGAATACGAATACGAATACGAATACGAATACGAATACGAATACGAATACGAATACGAATACGAATACGAATACGAATACGAATACGAATACGAATACGAATACGAATACGAATACGAATACGAATACGAATACGAATACGAATACGAATACGAATACGAATACGAATACGAATACGAATACGAATACGAATACGAATACGAATACGAATACGAATACGAATACGAATACGAATACGAATACGAATACGAATACGAATACGAATACGAATACGAATACGAATACGAATACGAATACGAATACGAATACGAATACGAATACGAATACGAATACGAATACGAATACGAATACGAATACGAATACGAATACGAATACGAATACGAATACGAATACGAATACGAATACGAATACGAATACGAATACGAATACGAATACGAATACGAATACGAATACGAATACGAATACGAATACGAATACGAATACGAATACGAATACGAATACGAATACGAATACGAATACGAATACGAATACGAATACGAATACGAATACGAATACGAATACGAATACGAATACGAATACGAATACGAATACGAATACGAATACGAATACGAATACGAATACGAATACGAATACGAATACGAATACGAATACGAATACGAATACGAATACGAATACGAATACGAATACGAATACGAATACGAATACGAATACGAATACGAATACGAATACGAATACGAATACGAATACGAATACGAATACGAATACGAATACGAATACGAATACGAATACGAATACGAATACGAATACGAATACGAATACGAATACGAATACGAATACGAATACGAATACGAATACGAATACGAATACGAATACGAATACGAATACGAATACGAATACGAATACGAATACGAATACGAATACGAATACGAATACGAATACGAATACGAATACGAATACGAATACGAATACGAATACGAATACGAATACGAATACGAATACGAATACGAATACGAATACGAATACGAATACGAATACGAATACGAATACGAATACGAATACGAATACGAATACGAATACGAATACGAATACGAATACGAATACGAATACGAATACGAATACGAATACGAATACGAATACGAATACGAATACGAATACGAATACGAATACGAATACGAATACGAATACGAATACGAATACGAATACGAATACGAATACGAATACGATTACGAATACGAATACGAATACGAATACTAATCTAAATCTATATATATATATATATATAAATGAATGTTTGTATGTATGTATGTATGAATATGAATATGAATATGAATATGAATATGAATATGAATATGAATACGAATACGAATACGAATACGAATACGAATACGAATACGAATACGAATACGAATACGAATACGAATACGAATACGAATACGAATACGAATACGAATACGAATACGAATACGAATACGAATACGAATACGAATACGAATACGAATACGAATACGAATACGAATACGAATACGAATACGAATACGAATACGAATACGAATACGAATACGAATACGAATACGAATACGAATACGAATACGAATACGAATACGAATACGAATACGAATACGAATACGAATACGAATACGAATACGAATACGAATACGAATACGAATACGAATACGAATACGAATACGAATACGAATACGAATACGAATACGAATACGAATACGAATACGAATACGAATACGAATACGAATACGAATACGAATACGAATACGAATACGAATACGAATACGAATACGAATACGAATACGAATACGAATACGAATACGAATACGAATACGAATACGAATACGAATACGATTACGAATACGAATACGAATACGAATACTAATCTAAATCTATATATATATATATATATAAATGAATGTTTGTATGTATGTATGTATGTATATATATATATATGTTATTCATGCATTGCTACACCATTCATCCGATCGTAATGAAATTTTCACACAACCTTGAGAGTCAAGGGGAATCAAATATAGAGAAAAAAAATTGAAATCCGACACAAAATGAGCGGAGCGGAGCGGGTCAGCAAGCGGGAACTATATATATATATATATATATATATGCGGAAAAGCGACCGGGAACGCGACGGGAACGGGAAAGCGGAGAAGGAAACGGGAGCGAGAGTACTTATAATTATTCCCTGGTACATTTTATGCACAGAAATAATCTTAACAATCTAAATTATTATCATTGTATAGCTTTTATTCAATTTTAACATTTTTAACCATTTTTTAAAGCAGTCATAGGCACCATTAATGTTATCACCATCACTATTCACATCATCATCATCATCATCATCATCATCATCATCATCATCATCATCATCATCATCATCATCATCATCATCATCATCATCATCATCATCATCATCATCATCATCATCATCATCGTCATCGTCATCGTCATCATCATCATCATCATTGTAATTGCAGGCATCGTCATCATCATCATCACCATTATCGTCATCATCGTCATCACCGTTTTCATCGCTATCATCATCACCACTACAACCACCATCATCATCATCTTCATCGTCGTCGTCGTCTTCATCATCATCACCATAATCTTAGAAGCTCAAACGGGTACAATGAAGATAAATAATTTAGTGACGCATGATGGAGCAAGAAGGAAGGAGTCTCGAATTGAGATATGACTAAACTATAGGAAAGTGGGGCTGCGTGAATGACGAATTCCAGTGATTAGATTGGCGTCCCCCATCTCTCTTTCTCTCGGAGACGCTGTAAACTTCACGGAAAATCGAAATTACAGCGGCTTCGATTTATACGCCACGAGGGACGAACGGCGCCTTTCAACTGAACTTCAGGAACGAAGAAAAAGAAGAAATAATGGATTGTCCTCACGGCGCCAGCAAATTTCATCAAATTCATCAACACTACGCTGAGAAAACATTTGTGCCAAATGACACTCGTTCAAAGAAATGATGAGTGGGATTGTTATCATTAGACATCTAAGCCGGTTTCAAAATAAACTAGCAGGCTCAGCTGAAAACTTAGCTTTCCGGCAATGGCAGCATACCGGCTTCTTGTAACCATTTTGTTTTAAATTTGGTTTATTGTTGTACACGTTTGAACAGAGGCTAAATTTGAATATATGAAATTCTTCCCTTTTAGTTAACAAAGCTCTTGAAGTTTAGTTGAACATATCGCCACTTAAATCATACTCGGTTTCATTATCATTATCACTAACAACAAGCAACGTGAAAACAAACAACATGCAACAAACAAAATACAACACGTAAAACAAAAAACAATACACGCAACAAACAGAATTCAGCATGCAACGAAAAAATTGCAACATGCAACATTACAAATACACACTACAAACTTAAAACAACGCCACAATCAAAGGAAAACACGCAACAAACAAAGGACAGCACGTCAGAAACAAAATACAAGCTGCAACAAACTGAAAACAAAAATCTGCAACAAACTGAAAACAAAAATCTGCAACAAACTGAAAACAAAAAGCAACAACAAACTGAAAAAAAGCAGCAACAAACTGAAACAAAAATCTGCAACAAACTGAAAACAAAAAGCTTCAACAACTTCAACGACAAAGACTCACGCAACTTACATGACGTAGCGACGAAGCACGCCAAAATAACTTAATAACGCGGATAAATTATACCGACAGATCCAGTTACCGTTTGCATGCAAATTCGAGCCGATCACATAAATAAGCGACTTCGTCCTTCATGTGCCAGAGATGCGCCGCGTGCAGCCGTCGTCCACCGCGCTTGCACGATCAACGAGCCACCTCTGAGATTCTCCCACATTCATACAGATGGATAGCCGATTTATTAGCCGAATCGCCGAATAATTCAGTTGTCCTGCAACGGATACCTGTAAGCTGTGCGTGCCCCGTCAGTGAGTTATGCTGGCTTTGCCTTTCATTTTTTTGTGCGGAGACGATTGACTTATTTTTGATAAGGACGTAATTTATGTCCTTGCCTGTGTGTGATAAAAGTTTACAGGTTCAAAGATGGTCGAAAGGAAATTAAGATGAGATAGGGGAATGCGACAGCGTAGAATGATAAAAAAGAGCCGGTTGTTAGATTTTGCCTGCAACTGTGGAAGCGGTTAGAGAAACATATTTCCATCCGCTGTCCACCTCGACTGGAGTCCCATAAAGAAAATTTTTCCAACCCGGCATTGATCACCGTTCCTTGCATCGTCCTGGTAGAAAAATTATCACAGAATGAATGCATTTTCAACTTCAACGATGCTTTCTATTTCTATTTATAAGTACGAAGAAGAAAATTCAATTGTGAAAATAAAAACGCGGAAAAATTGATTGGTTTTTAAAAATTAAAGAGAATTTAAAATGTTTTTGACAAAAAAAAATCAAAATTTAATTTATTTTAATTTAATTTCTTTGGTGAAACGTTTTTGTCTTTCACGCCTTTACGAAATCAAATCATTTATTTATTTATTTTTTGTATACACAACTGATGCTTGAATAGAAATATGGATTATATTAATTGCATAATAACATTTTTAATTTATTTTTAAATATTAATTATCTATTTGTCGTATTTTAAAAAGTCACATTTGACTTAGAATGTTGAAATTAAAAAAAGCATTTGTAGCGATAAAGAATGAGAAATTTGTGGTTTCCATAACTTCAATTATTTTCTGCATTTCTCATCATTTCAAAACGTTCTTCTCAGACAGGCCCATCCCTGCAGTTGTACAAGCGTGCGATTAGGCAGGGAAATTTGTGTCTTCAAGTTTTGAAATGAAAACATTCATTGTGCCGTAGAAAATTGCTGGTTTTGTTCAAACAGCCAAAAAATTAGTGCTTTGCTTTGGTTGTTTATTTGTTCAAGTTCAGATAGTCATTATCTTTATTGAAACTGAAGACGTTAAATGTGCTGAATGTAATGTGTATTGAGGTACGGTTAATGTAATGTGTATTGAGGTACGGTAAATGTAATGTGTTTTGAAGTAGGCTGCATGTAATGTGTATTGAATAGCATGTTTATTTTTGGGTATTGAATTACATTCACTCTATTACCTATGAAGTAAGATATGGTTGTTTAATATACACTCATGGTATTGTACAGTATAGAAGTGCCTTTATTGTATTGTTTATTAAATTAATAACATGGTCTATTTGAACTCTTCTCGGTAGAATTCTGAGTACTTCAAGTACTGTGGGTACTGTGAGTATTGTGGGTATTGTGGGTACTGTGAGTACTGCAGCGACATCTTACGGCAGTCCTTGTCATACTAATAACGACATATCAGACTTAACACGACTTCCACCTACGACACGAGTGTAGTTTTCTTTCTTTTTTTTATTATAAATTAATTACAAGAAAATGACAAATTTCACTGAAACAAAATTAAACAGATTATAAGATATTATAACATATTATAAGATAATAGCAAGGTTACCCGGCGTTGCCCAGTTTTTTTTATTGATTTTTATTGTTTTTTTGACGACAAAGCGTGAAATAATCAACCAATAATTTTCCATTGCTCAACATTTTTTCCTCAATAAAATCTACCTCAATTGCTTCAGGGGTTCGGATGTGATAAGCAAACATATACACACACATTTTGTTTATATATCTAGATTATTAGCAGTAAAGCAGTGAAATTATGTGGGGAACCCATTTGAATATAATGTTGTTTGAAGGGTTTGCATTTTCATGGTTCAAGTTTTGATAATGAAATTTATATACAATTGGTTTTTTTAAACTTGAAAATTTTTAAACTTTTTCTCGTTCTATTTGATAAATTTTAATGCATTTCATCAGTGCGACAGATGCTGAAACTTTTTGTGACGTTATTAGATTGGAACTTGTCATTTGACGGTACTCTTTGTTATGTTGTTCTATTCTTATTTTTTAACCGATTTTTTCAGTGCTTTTAAATTATATTAGAAAATTCCAAATAGGCACTCAAAAATAAGAAAAAAATAATACTCTTCGTAAATTGGTTTAAATTTTAATTGTTGGTCAGGGTGTGAAAATATAATTTCAAAATAAAAATAAACTTTTTAAAGAACTTTCCGATGGTAGGCTTATCCAGCATAGAAAAACCAGTTTTCAAATGTTGAGAAATTTGATTTAAGAACGGGATGGATGGGGAAATCAGTTAATTAGTGTGATAATTCTTTTTCATTTGTTTTTTAAATGTCTAAGAAAAAGTTAAGGGGTCCGGTGAAATATTGCACTGAAAAATATTGATATTATTTTTGTGAAATTCCGAGACATTTAAGCTCAGTTAGGGAAAAGGTGGCAAAAGGGGCAATGAAGGGGTTACAAGAAGGGTGACTAAAGCTGTGATTAAAAGAATGACAATTCACGGTAATAGGGAACTGGAATTGGATATCAAGAAAAATCTAGCCAAAGCATTGATAATTTTTTGTGGTACGTGTGATAGCCAGGTCGTTGAAGGAAAAATATGACTTCAATAAATCTCCGAGTTGAAACACAATTAAAACAAATTTTTGAAATAAAATCCTAATCAAAAACTTCAATAAAATGTTTTTAAAAAAAAATAAAATAATGACTTTCGTTGAAAGTTATTTTTTAAATTAGGTGTGTCGTTTAATAGGTCATGCGCTGATTAAACCCCACTTGATTTCGTCATTATTTAAAAAATTAAACATTCTATTTTAATTCTTAAATTTTAAATCGGATAATAATTGATTTAGTATCGATTTCAACATACAATTATTATTGCTTTAATTTTAATAGAAAAACTTTGTTATATATTATTTTTATTTTTTAAAACAATAAATTACACATTGATTATCAGGGCTTAAAATTGTTCAAAGTTAGATATAATAGTACTATAATAATGGAATGGTTTTTTTAGTTGCTTACTACAGAAACCAAAGACGAAAATTTATGTTTAAATGATTTGATCAATTTGATCATATTTTTTTGTAATGCTAGTTTTTTTATGAATTGAAAGTTTGTTAGAAACTGTTGATTTTGCAATTAAATAATTTGTTTAATGTGACCACGAATGCTTTAGATGTGATAAATAAATACATTCGTTCAAAACAGTTATTGGGCAAATTTTATTTTAAAATAAACTAAAAATCCAAGCTTGAAGCAGAATTCCAGAAAAAGAGAATTTCGACTGCTTCAGTGCATCATCAGGTACTCATACGATGATGGAAAAGAACTGAAATAAACTCAAAAAACATGCTCCCAGAAGTTGTTTTGAGTTTATATCTTAGATCAAATAATGGCGGGTAACATTTTTGCTCTTTTTGAAAGCATGAAATCATGCAAATATTTTTTTGTATTTTCTGTCATTGATAGATAAAATCAAAAAACATTGGAGAACATTGCGTGAACATTTTTTGAAATAAGAAGCTATTAGAGTTTAATTTTGAAATAAACGTAGATTTGGTACAAATAATTTATTATTTAATTTTTTTAATAAAGTATTATCTATTATTCTTATGCGATAATATGAATTTACAAATTTATTTTTAAACAGCTGATCTGCACAACTGCTCTTGAATGCCACCATAATTTGACTGAACTTCGGATGAAGAGAAGAGAAAAATGAAATTTGATTTGATTTGATTTATAAGAAAACAATTTATAGACATAAAAGCTACGAAGAATTTATTTTGTTTAACACAAGGAAAAATTTAGTTTAATTGCACTGAAACGAAAATCCCAAAACTAAAGTTGCATTAACCATAAATGTATCGGATTTTCCTGGCAAAACAAAAGCAAACATGTTTTGTAAACGAAATTATGTACATACATAACAAAAAAAAGAACCACCCTTATGTAACGTAATTCTGGACAAAAAACAACACTTTAAAAACACATGAAGTAAAAACAGAGGAACAAAAGAAGGCAAGGAATTACTCAAATTATCAACTACCCAGAAACGTATCGAATAATTATAAACTTAATCATAAAAATATAACCCAGACACTCTTGCATTAAATTTCACAAAACATTTTTGAATTTCACAAATCATTTTTAAATATCACAAATAGTTTACAAATTTCACAAATCATTTTTAAATTAAAAAAATTATTTTTTAATTTCACAAACTATTTTTAAATTTTATAAATCAATTTTAAATTGACAAAAAAATTCTGTCAAATAAGCAAATGCAACCAATAATAAATTTATATAGAAGATTGGAAACTACGGCTTGATTGAATGACAAGTTTTGCCAGAAATAAATCAACCAGGGAGATGAATTTAGAAAATGTTTGGTGTATTTGTTGCTCTTTGTAAGTTCACCACATAAAATTATTCATGCACCACCATTACAAATTCACCACATAAAATTATTCATGCACCACCATTACAAATTCACCACATAAAATTATTCATGCATCACCATTACAAATTCACCACATAAAATTATTCATGCATCACCATAAAAAATTTGCAGCATAAAGTTATTTATGCACCACTATAACAAACTCACCACATACAGTTATTCATGCAAATTCACCGCATAAAGTTATTAATGCACCACCATAACCCATGAAAGTATTTTTTGTACCAACGTCCAAAATTGTGTTTCAAAAACTCAGCAAAACAACGCTTAGAACAAAAATTAAAATAAATTAAAAAAAAATGTTTTAAGAAAATTTTGAAATTTTGAAAAAAAATAAATTTCCACAGCGACATAGAAACGACTTTTCTTATTCCACGTAACAAAAGTTAAACAAATGTCGGACAGTGGCGTTCCGCAGATTTCTTAAATTCATATCAAGTGAAGCGAAACTCTATAAAAAGAAACATTCATGCAAAATATCACGTGCCATATGTGATATCATATCATGCAAAGTAATATGTCATTTGGAATAAAATGTCACAAAAATAGGTCATGTGAGATATTATGTCACATGTAATAATAATATTATTATACACCGATATTATCTCACTGGAGATGACACGTCGAGTATTATATTTTTGCATAAAAATATGTTTAGTAAAATAGCATTGTTTGCCATATGGAATAATATATTATCGCTGGGGGTTTCGTGGGCTTTGAACCCCGTCCCCAAAATTATTCTCAGTTTTTTAATGCATGAATGCAATACGCTGCATGATAAAGTGTATTTCTGGCCAAGAGCACACTCAAAGAAGGTTTCTGGGGTTAGAACAACCTACCGAAATTATTCCAAATTTCTTTTAATGCATGAACACGTATTACTTGGTTTGATTTAGTGTAAATTAAAAAAATAATTTTGTTAAATTATTTAAATTTGCTTACCATCACAAGGAAGTTTTGTAGTTAAACTCCTCGCCTCCCCCAAAAAATTATAAAAATAAATTATGACACCAAACTGGTTTCAGCTTCAGAAAAAATGTATAAATAAACTCGTTTAACTGGTAATAACATCACAGAAAAATTGACCTAAAATTATCTTTGTTAATTAGCCATTATATATGTTCTAGACAGTTTTAGTACATCCCTACTATCACTTTCATGAAAAATATTTAGGGTTTTCATATGAATATTTGGCAAAAAAAAAATTTTCTTTGGAAATGTCTTATCAGAGAACAGATTAAGTAAATCAATTTTTTTTATTTGTATAGATATTCCACATCCACAGTAGACCATATTTTGGATCAAATAGCTGATATATTATCAAGCCAGAATAGCTTATTTGTCTCATTAATAACAAATATTTCTTTACATTAGAAAAAAAATATTTTGAATTTAAAATAAAATTATTCTAATTTTTAAAATCAAGTTTAATTTAACTGTACACCAATTTTTGTTGTTTGATAGGGTTTAAGAAATAATAAAAAAATGAAAGCTGAAAAAAATTCTAAAGCCTAAAAAATGTTTTTTTCAAACTCCACCTCCTACCACGAAAAAGTACTTTGTGCACTACTGAGCATATATTAAGCCACACCATATTACATTTCACAATACATTCATATGTAACATCATATCAGATGTCACATATGACAACAGATGACAAGAAAGAATGTCACATATGACAACAGGTGACACGAAAGAATGTCACAGCTTTTACAAACCGTCATCGAAAGTTTATAATATGGAAGCAGATTAAGTTAATCTATCGTTGTATTAATCGCTAATCGCTGTCTATTTAGCCGAGCCGGGGCAGCCAAGTGAGCGTCGGTCAGGATTAGCAATTAAAAGAAATTAATTGGTCCCAATTTGATATTGAATTTCATCTAGGTTGGATTCCTTTATGTTACTTTTATGAACGTTTTGTAGATGTTTACGGGCCGACCGTGGAACGTCAGTCGAGTGATTCGCTTCATTACTGGCATCTCTTGCCTCATTTTGTCTGTGCTTTGGGGGGGTCTGGTTATCGTTCCTGGGTGGCGCGTTTGGTTTTAATGACGCTTTCTAACTCTCAACAGTTTGTTTGATGAAGAGGACACGAGGACAACAAGCATAGAAGTTTTATTTTTTCATTCCTTCATGTTATTGCTTCTTTATGATTATGTTTGCACTCTTTTGCAAGCCCCGATCACCGCGATAACTCACAGGCACTGCTAATGTTCTTTTCTGTTTTCCATCTTCTCTCGTTTATTATTTTGATTTTGATTTTTTTTCTTTTGTTTTTTTCTTTTTTACCTGCCCAATTTGCTGCCTCACAGGAGAAGAAAATTAATTTTGTAAAAAAAAACTTTTTCATCTTCTAAGTTGTTTTTTACAAGATGTTTTTTACATTTGCAAAATTTTGAGTTTTTCGAAACAAGTAGACATTCTACCAAGTAGCAGAATTTCTTCAATTTTTCAAAGGGACTTAAAACTGAAAAATGCTTTGTTCATCTAATAGCGAATAAACCACATTTAAAGTTTTAAATCGTTTCATGAAATATTGTTGTTTTCTTTTGGAAGAAAACATTCTAAACTTGTTAAAAAATGTCGACCACAAAAAATTTATAAGCCAATTATTTTAAGAATTTAAAATTTTAAGAAACGACGTTTCAGATGTTTGTTGCACCGATGAATAAATAACAACCGGATTGTAATTAGTTAAAGGAAATAACATTATTGTTTGTAATTGAACTAAAAAAATTTTTTTTCGGGTTATCAAATGACACCCAACTGGTTTCAGCTTCAGAAATTGTCATATTCATCATTTTCAATCTTTAAACATTGTGTTTTTTTGTTTTGAACGAGTGAAAAAACAGCCGAATGTTGTTGTGAACAAATATTATTGTGAACGAATGTTGTTTTAGACGAATGTTGTGAACAGATGTTGTTGCCGAATATAGTTGTTGACGAATATATAGTTGTTGACAAATGTAGTTGTGGACAAATATTTTTTTGACGGATATTGTTGACAAATGTTGTTATGAACACAAGCTGATGTGAACGAATGTTGCTGTTAATACATGTTGTTCTGGATGAATGTTGTTGTGGATGAATGTTGTTGTAGATGAATGTTGTTGTGAATGAATGTTGTTGTGAATGAATGTTGTTGTGGATGAATGTTGTTCTGGATGAATGTTGTTCTGGATGAATGTTGTTGTGGATGAATGTTGTTGTGGATGAATGTTGTTGTGGATGAATGTTGTTGTGGATGGATGTTGTTGTGGATGAATGTTGTTGTGGATGAATGTTGTTGTGGATGAATGTTGTTGTGGGCGGATGTTGTTGAGGACGGATGTTGTTGTAGGCGGATGTTGTTGAGGACGGATGTTGCTGTGTACGGTCTTCGGTTGATTAGAAATAAAAATTGCAGGAAGTTCAGCAAACTCGCTCCAATGCGTCCTTCTGTTCATGAAAAAAACTAAAAAAAAATAGCGGACAGACGTTTACATGACGATGAAAAAATTACTTAAGTTCATCGGCCGATAAAAATGTTGATTTTATAATTCTTTTGAACCAACTTCAGAAACAAATGATGGTTCATGTGCTGAAAATCACATAGATGTTTTAATCCTCATCATCTGTTTATAAACCAGAATATAAACGAATAAATATTGCAATGTAATTTACTTTTATAACTTATTTATAAGTGTTTAATTTTAACGTTTGTCACTTGAATTTTGATTTTGAAATTTATTTACTGATTGAGAATTGCGTATGGTGAAATACGGAGTTTAGTTGAAAAAGACGAAAACATATTTAATTTTGAATAAAGATTTTGTAGATGTTTTAAATTAATTCAAATTTCACGTCATATTTTCAAATAATGAGCATTTGTTAATAATAATATGAATAAAAAAAAGAAGATTTGATACGTGTAGGCCGATCAATAACACTGCCAGAATGTCAAACGGCAAACACGCCAACGGCTGTTTGGAAGATACGACTGTCGTGAGTCGCTATTTCACACATTACGTTGGCATTTTTGTCGAAAACCATGTCATGTTAGTGTATTCTCCGATACCCATGCCATGTTGGTGTATTCACCGATACTCATTCCATGTTGATGTATTCTCCGATACCCATGTCATGTTGGTGTATTCTCCGATACCCATTCCATGTTAATGTATTCTCCGATACCTACGCCATGTTGGTGTATTCCGCTGGCGTTTTCTTCGCCCTTTGTGCCAACTTGAAACAGCGGTTTTAAACAACAAATTGAAATAACATTCAGATACTCTACATGTCAATGCTACACCGGTTTTTTGTACCTCTGATAGTATTACTAGTCTTTCTAACGTTAATGGTGAAGTGGAGAAATTATTTTGTTTGCTGGTTTCCGTGCGTGTACTCGCAAGCAAAAAACGAGGCAGCGGTTTTCCAGAGTGCATCCTCGGAGTCGTTAAGAAACGTCAGACATGATTAGGTCTGCTGGTCTTTATTTACTGGCCGTTGTTTTTAGTCGGGTGGTCAGGTTAGAGGCGTTTTGTGGTGTTATGGGAAGATGGGGAAAAGAGTAATATGAGGTGTTATGAAGAAAGGGATTGATATTTTCTGTGGTGATGATGTGTGATGTTATAGTTGGGGTGGTGATGATATGTGATGTTATAGTAAAAGGAATGATATGTGATGTTATGGAGGCGTAATGATATGTGATGTTATGGAAGAAGAAAGTTATATGTGATGTCATGGATATCGGGATAACAGAAACAAAAAAGAACTGATGTTGTTTTCCATTCATCCAGTTACAATTATACCAGCTACATTTTATATCGACATATGCTCACCCTTGAGGACCAAGCTGATGCAGTAACGAAATTACTTATGTCACTTCAGGGATTGTCATGAACTGCGCTGATTTTAAGCCAAGAAAGAAAGAAACTTTCCCATTAAAAATAAGATGAAAATATTCTACATTTAAAATAATTCGTTTTAAATAATTTTGTTAATAAATTTTTAACGCCAGTTCAGCTGCAATGAATACAAGTCGCGAAAGTAATGAATGTAACATTTTCTAGAAAAAAAGAAAAGAAATTGTTCTCCTGCAAGAATTCCTGATGACTGAAAAAATATTTTATTTGATTTTAGTCGTATCACATGTTTACAAAGATTAAGTTACATTAAAAGGTATCCGGATAATATTCCTCTGGACAATATCCGGGGTCGAGGTATTGTCCAAGAGGATATTGTTCGGGAGATATTGTCTGTGGGTAATTGTTCCAGACTCTCATTAAAACCCATCAAAATTATTTTGAAGCTTTATAAAGAAAAAGTTTAAACCCTCAAAACGACCCCCTGGATACGCCTATGATATGTAAACAGGAGGTATATTATAACAAACACATGAGCATATGATATGTAAACAGGAGGTATAATATAACAAACACATGAGCATATGATATGTAAACAAAAGGTATAATATAACAAACACATGAGCATATGATATGTAAACAGAAGGTATAATATAACAAACACATGAGCATATGATATGTAAACAGAAGGTATAATATAACAAACACATGAGCATATGATATGTAAACAGAAGGTATAATATAACAAACACATGAGCATATGATATGTAAAGAGGAGGTATATTATAACATAACAAACACATGAGCATATGATATGTAAAAAAGAGGTATATTATAACATTACAAACCCATGAGCATATGGTATGTAAAGAAGAGGTATATTATAACATTACAAACCCATGAGCATATGGTATGTAAAGAAGAGGTATATTATAACAAACACATGAGTTCATGCAAGCCTAATAATTAATAGTATGTGATTATCAGAAAAGATAATGAAATTGTGTCAAGCAGCAGGGGCGGCGCCAGGAATTTTGTTCTGGGGGGGTCCAAAATGTCCAAGGACATGTTGAAGTATATATATATATATATATATATATATATATATATATATATATATATATATATATATATATATATATATATATATATATATATATATATATATATATATATATATATATATATAATATGGTTCATTGTCCTTTATCCATTTTGTTAAAAACTGAAATAGAACTATGTAAGAAATAAATACTGAAGTATTTACACCAGCAGATCACAATTTAGTCATGTTTTTTCTAGTTTATCTAGGTTTGTTACTGGCAAAGCAAAGTTAAAATATAAATGGAAAAATGTAAGTTGTTGTTATTACTAGTTTTTTCAAAAATTAAAATTTATTCAACTAACACGAAGTAAGAGTTCAGAATACGAACGAAGCTAATAAAATTATTATTCAATAATACCATAAAGTACATAACTGTAAACGAAAAACAGTGAACTATCATCAATAAACATTGAATCATCATCAAAACTATACAGAATGTTTAAGAAAAACTACTATAATATAGTTAAACTCCATGCAGCAAAAACATAGTTTTGAAAAAGAAAAAAAGCCCGCCGCAGGCGAAAAAATTTTTCGACTATTTTTAGTCTGAAGTCTGATTAACCCAATGAGGTTCAAATACCCCCCCCCCCCCTAGTAAAAAAAAGTCTTTGGATTTGCAAAAATCTCATGGGTGGCACCTGTCGGAGCTGGGGGGGTCCGGACCCCTGGACCCCCCCGCCCAGCGCCGCGCCTGTCAAGCAGGTTTTAATGATGGAAACAAGGATGAGGTTTGGCGGGTGGGTGGATGACGAAGAAATTGATGAGCGGATGGACAAGTTTCTGTTTTTCTTAAAAGTTTTTATCACTCAATCAGCCTTGGATCAAGGAAAAACATTCTGATGGTTTTCCTGATGTTTTATGTACGAATGTTTCTAAATATTCAACAATTTGGCACTTATTATTGTTCTTTATTGCGATCTTTTGCCTTAAAGCCATGCAATGTGGATTTCCATGTGTAGGTATTGTAACACATTCCAGGGAGGTGGAAATCATTTGAAAGACAACCAATCCTGTTAGTTTAGTAGTTTTTAAAAAAATAATAGGCTCACAGACATGCGATTTAAATTCAGTTTTTTTTTTAATTTGTGTACATGTTCGAGTTTGTTTTTCGTGTTCATACGTCCGTGCATATATGTGCATAAGTGTGCGTATGTGTGCGTATGTGTGCGTATGTGGGCATATGTGTGCGTATGTGTGCGTATGTGTGCGTATGTGGGCATATGTGTGCGTATGTGTGCGTATGTGTGCGTATGTGTGCGTATGTGTGGATATGTGTGCGTATGTGTGGATATGTGTGCATATGTGTGTATATGTGTGGATATGCGTGCGTATGTGTGGATATGTGTGCATATATGGGCGTATGTCTGCATACGTGTCGGTGTGGTGTTTTGTTTATGAATCTGTGCGAACTCGTAAGTGCATTTGTATGTCTTAGATTTGAATGAAAGCGATCGATCATGGCATGTAATTTCGTGTTGAAATGAACATCACTCACGTCTTCTCCATCTGAGATTTGAACCGTAGTCCTGCAAACAATGCATGCAACCCATCTCTGCATGCCAGTTCGGACATTGCATGATTTAACTCCGTAAATAAGTTATTTGGCAGAATGTTTTATTATTATTTCTTTAATTTCAAATTGCGAGTGTTTCTTTGTATTTTTTGTTTTTTCACAAAAACGATAGAAAAAAAATACCAACTATACAATGTCAACAATTCTGCTATTTATTTTAGTATATTTTTTGTTTATTAATTGAAAGAAATGACACTTATTTTTGTCACTCTAAAAATGTTTAAATAATTGTATATTACTTATTTTATAATTTATTTAAGTAATAATTCAGCATTTTAACTGCAAATTTGCTACATAAGTTTGTAAAGAAAGAATACGGTCGTTTTCGTTTCGGTTTTCATTCTATAACACATTCGCTCTTATTTCGGCGTTTTACAAAGGTCAGACTCGGGTCAATGAAGGACTGAGAGAAAAGACGGAATGCTAAATTACAAAAGAAGAAAACAATAAACGTCGTTTTGGAGTAAAACAATCTAAAAATGAATTGAATTTGAGAAGAAAAGTGATATGATTGGGTAGAAAAGTTTCTTGAAAACCTTCAGCAAAAGAATCCGAAAGAGTAGCGGCATCTTCAAAAGAGTTCAAAGAAAAGGTTCCTCGCAGAATTAATTTTACTTTTAACAAACGTGCTTTATCAGCAACAACTTTCTGCATTTCCTGGCTCGGTTGACAGCGGTTAATCAAAGACTTCTGCGTCAAACCGAGGGGTGTGTTCGCAATGTGGGTGGTCGAATGTGGCAGAGTGAACATCCGTCACGTGGCTAATCCAATCACATCTCACTTTTCACCTTTCCTTTCGTTCAGGTATTTCACTGCTTTTGCGTGCCGCTGCGTGTGCGCGCGTGTGCGTATGTGTGTGCGTATGTGTGTTTTATGTTTGTTTTATGTGGTCTCTATGTGCGTATATGAGTTTTGTGTGGTCTTTGTGTGCGTGTGTGCGGTTTTTTGTGCGCAATTGTGAATTGAAATGTTTTAATAACGATGAAAAATATTTGACAATTCTCGAACTATTTACTTACAAATACGGCCTAATTTCTAACACTGCTTATGATCCCACGAATGATGAATGTTTTACCAAGATGTCATCAAAGTGTGTGCGTGAAGACGTGTGTTATTGTAGTCCGTGATGTGCACTGCACGTGTATGAACGCGTATGTGAATGTGTAATGACCATGTCGACCAATCCTTAAGCACTTCTTAGATCATAAGTGCCAACTGAATGTCTCCCTCAGCGAAGCAGGAGCAGCAACATTTGCTCAAATACGATTAAAACAACACTGACACCTTAACAAGTGTGCCTGATAATAAATACAACACAATAGTGTTGAAATGTATTTCAACAAAATGTGTTGACGTGAATCTCAAAACAACAATTTTGAAATGAATTTCAATCAAAAATGTTAACAAAAAACTCAATACAAAGATGTGGGAATGAATCTCAACAAAACTATGTTGACATAAATTTCTACACAACAATGATGACATAATTCTCAACACAACAATATTGAATAGAAAATATACACAACAATGCTGAAATAAAATTCTATACAACAGTGTTGACATTAAACTCTACACAACAATATTGATATGAATCTCAATGCTACGCTGTTGACATATATCTCAACATGATAAAGCTGATTTTTTATTATTTCAAAATGAAATCAAACTTGATGAAGTAAAAATTCAAAAACAAAATTCTGATAAAATTTTCACAAAATTTTCAATTCTATGATTAAGCCGTTTTATAGAAAAAAAGAAAAACTCTGTCAAGATGGAAAAAGATTAAGAACAATTTGTTATAAATAATTTACTTGAACCTCAAAATTTTAAAAAAAGAATTTAATTAAAAATTTAATTTCTTATGTTTTGGCTTGTTTAATTTGTTTTGTTTCTGAATGTACCATTTTTTTATTTCAATAAGCTTTGAAACGTTTCATGTTCAGCATGTCGTGTTTTGAAGAAAAAAAAACTTTTTTAAAAATTAAAAAAAAAATGTTTTTGAAAACTTGAAAAATCACACCAAATTAATGTTGAAATAAAAACGGGTTCATTTCAGGTTATCTGACCCTAAGCCATTCATAGACATTTTCTTGCTTAACTTGACTGTCCGACTGCATCAAACAATCACACCTCAACACTTATTAAATGTTCCCAATAAAATAATTATTGCATAGTACACTTTTTACACACTTTTACTTAACTTGACTTCTCTGGCTGTCTGTCTGTCTGTCTGTCGTCAAATTTTTCAATCGAATTTAAACTATCTTCCCGATGAGCTAGAGACTTCAAAATTTAAACATACCTCCGAACTAATTAATAATGCATTCTCTCAAATTTTCGGATTGATTGGACAACATTTAATTAAATAATTATTTGTGATATTTTTGTCGAACTATTTATTTTCTATGCCAATATGCTCGTTGTTTATGTAACAGAATGTAGCCTACACAATCGATTATATAATAAATGTGTTTTTTAAAAAAACTTTGTTTTTTGATTCACTTGTTTTATTAGTCCTTTCTGATAACATACAAAGGAAATGTTCAAGAATGTTTGTTACTGCCAGATTTCCCTGTACGTAAAAATAAAATTAATATTAATAAGATTAATATTAAAAAGATATATGTAAACGTTGAACTATTCTTGGGTGTGTGGTTATTTTCTACAATGATGAACAAAACTTATAAACATTGTGCAAGTTGTACAAAACATATTCAAGTTATGTGCTTGAGTTGATATAAATGAGATAATACTGATTTTTAAAACTTGAAACAAATAATAAATATTTTTTTCAACAATTTTAACAGCCAGCAAACAAAAAACATCATGTAATTCCTTGACTGCCTATTTGTAGGTAAAAATGCATATATGAAAACTTGCAAATAATTTCCAAATTAAAAAAATCTTTAAGCTTTTAAAAAAACTTTAATAACTGCTATTTTATTTTATTAAAATTTGAATTTTATAAAATTTTATGAAAAGTAACTCAATAAAACAAAATTAGAAATTTGAAAAAAAACACCACAATTTAGCATACACTAAAATGTTAAATTGATTGACTGATAAAGAATAGCCGCATAATGCTGATACAGCTCAACCTTTAATGTGGCATTTTGTTTAGAGAAATGTTTTCTTTACGTAGGTCAACTTATTTGAACTCACAAACATGTCCGCAAGGAAGCGCACAGCATTTTAAAAATATTTTAATGGAGAAATTCATTCAGTTGGCACAAAAAATCATTTTAAAAATTGGTTTCAGTGAATTTAGTTTAAATATGCTGATGAAACAGAAATCGTGTGCCAGCTCAAAAAGTTTAATGAAAAGAAAATTGTAAAAAATAAATTTGATAAAAATGTTAAGTCAGACGTTGGTCAAAAATTTCCAGAAGATGTGACGTCCCTGATATACTTTGTAATCAATCACGTGACTCATCATGGTCGATGAAATGTCACTTTGTCCGACATGATGATGCCTTTTTAACTTAATAAAATAAGTCCAACACTTTTTTCATTACCTTAAAATGGATTACTTATATTTTATTTTTTTGTTATTAGTTTTTTTCCAGTTATATTATTTATTTTTATTTTTTCCCAATTTGTTGTTGTAATAATAAAAAAATATTCATATTATGCTTATTAAATGTTTTAGATATAAAATGTTAGAATAAAACGCGTTATTAAATTTAATTAACAGCCAGTATTGTAAAAATATACAAAATACACAAAATATACAGAATACACAAAATACAGAAAATACCTTTTTTTTAAATTGACGTTCAAAGGCATAAAATTACATAAACGTAAAGCGAAGAAGTTCTACGTTTTTAAAGAAGTGAAGTTTTTTCCACTTGAAAGTTGTGAAACGAATGATCCACCGAAGTGGATTAGCAAGGAGTTTCTATTTTTTCTGACATTTTTAAAACTTTCAGACTGCCGACAAATGACCAATTTTTTGGTCAATTTGACAATTAGAAAAACTCACATGGGAAAAACAAGTGAGAAACAAGTGAAAAAACAAACAAATAAAAGTACATTACAACAGTAACTGAGTACATTAAAATTTTAAATAATGCAAATACATTTTGTTTATTATGTTTAAATAATTTAAACAAATAACTTAATTATGCGCATAAAATGTAAATTGATTCAATTTTAGAATTGAAAAATTATTTGATTATAAAAGAAAAAGTTTCAATTTGGGAAATGAAAAACTGTTTTTATACAATTTAATTTTTGATTTGTTATTTATTTAGAAACAATACTTTTTCGTAGTGTTTTTACAGTCACAACTTGAACAGCCATTCAAGATGCCCCTGCACACTTCTACGGGCATCATGAAGTAACACTCTCGAGCCCTAACGATTTTGTCTTCCCTGACACGGTTGTTGAAGTTACAAAATCAATATTTGCTAGTATATTTACCATAATAAAACTAACACCATAGAAAAATAAATATTATTTGAAATAACTTAATACTCATTATAGTGCGTTTAAAAAAATTATTAATAATAATTTATCATGTACTTGACATAAATAACTTATTATTAGCTAAGATGTATTTGATAAACAATGTCTTCATTAATTTTAATTTGTATTATATACAATAATTTTAGTAATATCTAATATTTTATTATTTCAAATAAATATCTATCTAACATCTTATTATTTTATTAACATTGTTGATGTAATTGATACGTAGTGGATATGATAATAATTAATTTAAATATTTCAAACAATAAAAAAATAAAGTTTTTTAGATAAAAAAAATAAGTACACAAATAATGATTTGTTAAAATAGTTTTTATTTACAGTTATATTAAGTAAAAATTATTTCATTTCTTTATAATAGTAAAATAATAAACAATCATTGTTTAAATGTTGAATTGTATATTGACCTATAATAATTTCTATTTTACAAAGTACTTTATTTATAAATTAGTTATTTAATTATCAGTAATTAGTTTATTTACATTGTAATACTGTTTTTGACGCTGGTTAATTAGGGATCATTTAATAATTTATTCATTTTTATTAAATTAATAATTTATTATTTATTAATTTATTTAATTACTTTTTGAAATTTAATTATGAAAATGACTTGATGCAATTGAGTGGCAGATCCGTCAACGTAGGAGCGTTCATGATCGTCCGTGTCACTTTAACGTCATTTTGATTGGCAGGAAGATTACGCCACGTGACCATAACATCTCGCACACACATACTCATACCTGCATGGCGGGGGGCACCGGAAATTTTAGTCTAGGGGGTCCAGGCAAAGGTGGACATTAGGTTAGAGCGAAGAAATGAAAGTTTCAAATTAGATTTCTACTAGCGTTAAAAAATTGTCAAATGAAGCCAGTAAAATTTTGGTAAAATTTCAATGTCCTGGAGCGTGACCTTGAGGGTCCCCAACGACCTTGAACTTGCAAGTTTTTCAAAAAACCGTTAAAATTGGGTGAATTCTGTTTTATTACGACTTTAATATGGCATATATGACAATTTGTAACA
The DNA here is from genome assembly GCA_963978895.1 of Erpobdella octoculata. Lineage (NCBI taxonomy): Eukaryota > Metazoa > Annelida > Clitellata > Hirudinida > Erpobdellidae > Erpobdella > Erpobdella octoculata. Next base: position 12,648,746 of record OZ022246.1, read on the forward strand.
TATCATTGAAAAGCTCGTCTTACGCCAAGTTCAAAGACATCTAGACAGTTTCTGTGGTTTGATTGGTTCAAAAGTTATAGACGAAAAAGCATTCATAATGTTACATTTAGCAAAATACTTGTGAAGTTCTGAATTTAAATTTTAGCAGTACCCGTCAGTTTTGGATTTCACTTTTCAAAAGTCCGTGTAAGCATTTGTGTTTTAATTTGTTGAACTTTCGGATTTGGGTTCTGGTTTTGGTTTCAAAAGCTAGGTTATAAAAAACCGGGTAGAACTTTTGGTCCGGTACCTGTGACTACCAAGAGGAGAGTTTTATTTCTTTTTCAAAACTCATTTAATAGAAATTACATTAAAGGTACAAATATTTATTAAGATTAACTTTTTCTATTTAACTTTTTTTTAAAGCGATTAAATTTGATGAAATCTGTACCGATGAATTTTTAATATCTTCAAATGGGTTTGCGTTGATGAAAAAGGCTTCTAAATTAACCAAAATTCGCCATCTGATGATGTCGTTGTGCAGCTTCATTAAACTCACATTTTCTTAATAACGCGGTAAATAATTAAACGTAATTATTATTACTTGTATAATAACTTAATTGCAGAAAAATATTACATCAAGTATTTATATTATTGTCAAGAAACAATCTAATATTAGTTTCAATTTAATAAGTTTCAATATAAATTTGTTTTTATAATATTTGTTTTTAAATTACGACGCTTTAACAAAACAAAACAAAATTTTTCAACGTTTAAAGCAGAAAGGCTTCAAATGATGACAAGTTTAGAAGAAAATTCCTTTTGAAACGCAATTTTTTTAAATTTTACTCCGAGAATTGTTTTATAATTAATAATATTAGAAAACAATCGAAAAATTAAATATTAAAGAATTGTGCAATATCCAAATTGCAGCGGTCTGTTGCATGATTTGGGGTGGTGAAGAAAGATTGATTAATGACGTAGGAATTTCATCGTTGCTTTCATTGGTAATTATCATCATCATCATCATCATCATCATCATCATCATCATCATCATCATCATCATCATCATAATCATCATCATCATCATCATCATCATCATCATCATCATCATCATCATCATCGTCATCTTCATCGTCATCGTCATCGTCATCGTCATCGTCATCGTCATCGTCATCGTCATCGTCATCGTCATCGTCATCGTCATCGTCATCGTCATCGTCATCGTCATCGTCATCGTCATCGTCATCGCCATATTCATCGTCGTCGTCATCGTTATCGTCGTCGTCATCATCATGGTCATCATCATCATCATCATCATCCTCATCGCCGTCGTCATCATCATCATCATCATCCTCCTCATCATCATCCTCCTCATCATCATCCTTATATTTCACCATACCCTTCTCATCGCCAACCTTCCACACAGCCGTCACAACTGCCTCATCACAATCACCACGCTTCAATTAATTTAATCATAACTACAACCATCATTATCATCCCTGCACACGCCATCATCATCATCATCATACTATCATTATCATAACGGAATCATATAAACGTAATTGCTCTAATAATACCCTCATCATCTTTATCATTATCGTTGTCATCACCGTCATCATTATTATCGTCACTGATGTCATCGTCATTGTAATCATTGTTATTATTAATATCACTATCTGTCCTTAACTACTATTAACACCCCCGGTTATATCACCACCACCCCATACATCGTCGTTATATTTACCACCCCCATACATCGTCGTTATATTCACCACCCCCATACATTAGGGTTATATTCACCACCCCCATACATTGTGGTTATATTTACCACCCCATACATTGTGGTTATATTTACCACCCCATACATTGTGGTTATATTTACCACCCCCTTACATCGTAGTTATATTCACGTATTTTTCACCCCCCTTACATCGTCGTTATATTCACCAGCTACATTGAAATCTTTGTATTTATAGCACTCATTTTTTATCTATTTTCCTGCGATGAAGCATTTTTGCAGTTCAACAAAAAATGTTTAGAAATTTTCACTACGAGAAATTTACATTTTAGACAAATATGTTTTTTTGGAAACACTAGTTATAAGCAGCTTAAAAATCAAAAAACAAATTGTTTTCAATTTATTCTATTGTCTTCAATTATTAAAATAATAAAAGTTCTCAGAATTGTGGAAAAACAAATGAGCAGAAACGAAACGAAAGTAAATAATTATTATATTAGAGATGCACCGATACCATAAATATGACCAATGCCAATACCGATACTCATATTATGAAAAAGGCCAGTGTCGATGCCAATACCGATACCAATACTTTTCAATATTTAATTATTTATTTGTTACTGTTTATGTAAAAAATCACAATATCAGGATAATATTTTATTGAAATATTTCAATAGAAGTCAAATAATAGTTACTTTATAAGTAATATTCAAAGTTAAATGTTCTTAAATTATGGTCCCGGAACAACAGGCTTTAACTTGTATCTGGAGAGAGCCTGTTTCTTTTGGGGTGTTGACATTTCCTCCAAAACTGAATACACTTTCGCTTTCAATTAAAGACGGAGGTGATGATAAATATTTTCTTGCAAAAGATGACAGCATTGGCAGCATAGTTTTATTTTCGTTCCACCACATGAAATGATCTCTTGGCAAGTAATAAAGAGATTCGTAGATTTTCATCTCATGCTTTAACTCATCAATTTGAAAATTGGTTTTGGACTTTTGCCGTTTTAGTTTGGATCCCTCCGAGTCCTTTGGTTTGTATTCTTTAGAGGATTTTGCCAATAATTCCTCCAGGCATTGGTCTAAATCCATTGTCTCTAGGACGTCTAGGTCATCTTCAGCTGTAGCTCCTCCAATATCATTTTAACTCTCAGTGATATCGCCAGCTGACAGCTGATATTCTTCTTTGATGAGAACGAGCCAACTCTTTTGTGATGCTTCATCTTTTTAGCTTTGAGCCTGAGGTTGAAGGTTCAGTAACTTCAGTCTCACTCTTATTGGAACTTACTTCAGGAAAATGGCTCATTTTATACCTTGAATCAAGATATGTTGCCAATATTATGTTGCCAATATTATATCTTTATAGTTGTGAAATCTTTCAGTCATAGAGTCCTTCAGTGCTATAAGCGTTGTTCCAAGTCCTGTAATTGTAAACCTATAGAAATGAAAGCAACGCGGTCCAACTTTTAATAAAAATAAGTAAATAGTCAAACGTATCGGTATCGGCCAATGACCCTCAAAATTTTACCAGGCCGATACCGATACCTGAAAAGGGCCGATATTGCCGATATCGATACCGATACTATCGGTGCATATCTATATTATATTAAAATGATCAAAATTAAATAATTTCAGTAATTTGAGATTTGACTATTCAATTAAATATTTTACATAACTGAGGTTTATAAAAAAGATGATTTTAAATTATTATCTTGTGTAATGTCTTTTAAATCTTTCAAGAAAATCTTTACGTTATGCTATGTTGAAAATAGTTGACAAGGCTGAGCTTAATTAGACAATAGAAAACAGACAAGTGATGCTCAGTGAAAACAGTGTTGTATTGTTTTATAAAAACGACAATTTGTATAGTGCCATGAATGAAATTTTACTTGAAGATCGCTTAAATAGAGGTTTACCTTTGTTAGCGTGCCAGGTTTTCTCTAAAAATATGCAAAAAATAATGTTGAACCACTTCTCTTATTTGACCCTATCCTCCATTTTTACTATATTTTTTCTTTCTTCTTCTTCTTCCTTACAGTGTAAGGCTTACACCATCTCTTCACTTCTCCTCCACTATGCCCTTTTTCCCTTGTGCCCTCTGCTTTTTTCGTACCCATTTTCATTCCTCGTACCCCTAACATTCCTTGTACCCCTTACATGCTTCGTACCCCTTACATACCCGTACCCTTTAAATTTATCGTACTCCTTAATTTAATCGTACCCCTTACATTTCTCGTACCCCTTACATAGCTCGTACCCCTTAAATACCTCGTACCCTTTACATTTTTCGTACTCCTTACATACCTCGTACCCCCTACATTTTTCGTATCCCTTACATTTTCAATACCCTTTACTTTCCTCGTACTTCTTAAATTCCTCGTACTCTTAACATTTCTCGTACTCCTTACATTTCTCTTACCCCTTACATAGCTCGTACCCCTTAAATACCTCGTACCCCATACATTTTTCGAACACCTTACATTCTTCGTACCCCTTACATTCTTCGTCATAACACCGATTTTATTCATATTTGTTTCATTCACGCGCTGACGAATCAAAAAGAAAGTTTATACTTTTGACAATAAACAGTGCTGGAGTATTTAGAAATTGCTCTCCGGCGTTTTTATATGTACTTATTTATGGGCTGTTATAAGTGTTCCTTTGTATGCGGTTTCCTTTGTATGGGTGTTTCTATGTATTTGTGATACTTTGTATGTGTTCCTATGTATGTGTGATCCTTTGTATGTGTGAGCACGTGCCCATGCGAATGTGTGAATACTCGAAAACTTATTTTACATTTACTTTACTTCTGTTTTATGTAGAATAAAAATAATCATCATCATCATCGCTATAATCACCATCCACATCATAATCATTATCATTTTTCCCATCACCATCATCGTCATCTTCATCTTCCCATCATAACCATCGTCATCATCATCTTCACCACCAGCATCAACACTATCATCACCACCACCATCATCATCATCATCATCATCACCATCGCCATCATCCCCATCATCATCATCATCATCATCATCATTATCATCATCATCATCATCATCATCATCATCATCATCATCATCATCATCATCATCATCATCATCATCAAACATCATATTTCCAGGGGGAAAACAAACTGGAGAGTTGTTGATATGGAAGGAACCCACAACCCATGAAACGTTTTTTTCCAAAGCAGAAACACAAAAAAGATTTTTTATTTGTGTTTTTTTTATTAGTGTTGTTAGTGTTTTCATAGTGAATTTATGTATTGTTACTGAACACTTTTATACAAAGACGTAATTGTGAAAATATTAATTTATTAGAAGTATTTTAGATTGAAGCCATCAAACAAAGTTCTCATTTCTACGGTTAATTTGCTATTGTTAGTGCTAACATTAATAACAATGCTATTGTTTGTGCTGATATTAATAACAATAATTTTAAAACGATGAAAATATTTTGTTATACTAATAATGAAGATATTTAAAAGTAATAACAATAATTACAATAAGTAATTATTATTAATAAAAATGATAATATAATGGTGTCCGGACAATTCGTCGAAGGACAATTCGTCGCAGGACAATTCGTCGCGGACATTCCAAATCTCAATACTTCTTTATGCTCAGAGGAAGACTTTCACCTGCAAGCATACGCTCAACCTTCATTTGGTTGATGTTTTCTTCTTTTTGTAGTTTCACTACTAACTTCGATAGTGTTGGACGTGCAATTTGAACAGTCCGTGCAAATGCATTGTGCTATCTTTAAACTGTGTTGTTAGTACAAGGAATGTCTTCACTGACAGCTTGGCAGCAGTTCCAGATATCATATGAAAAAAGAGCAAAACCCAGTTTAATGTCTTCAAGTGCAATTTATTTAGGTTTGGTTTGCGAGGAATTGTCCTAGAACCAAAATAATAGTAATAATTCATCTAGTTAAATGAGGAAGTAAAAGACAAAAAACGAGTTTTTTAACACAAACTTTAATTTCAATACACTCGATATAAAAATACGAAAGATGTTCAAATTAAGTTTTTATTTTAATTGAATCATGTATTGTCATCCAATATAAAGCTATGCTGAACGTTTCAGCTTTCTAGCTAGTCAAAAATCTGTTTAAATTTTACTTGCAAGATTTGCGTACAGAGAAAGCCACACACACACACACAAACAGAGATTGCAACTTATATAATCGTTTGTAATTATATTGCACAACTTGATGATCGGTACTGTTCCAGATTCGTACAGTACTGTTCTTGCTCTAAAAATTAACTCCAGTCAACAAAAATCCAAATTAGTTGCTTCAGTTTTTAAGCTGATCTCCCTTAAAATACACACTCGGGTACTTATTCAAGTAGAAACGTTATGGCATACCGATTTATACACTTTTACTTAACTTCATCTTGGAGTTTCCTAACTTTTAACCTTGTTATCGATTTTTCCCTTACTTCACGTTTTCAGATTGAACTGAAATTTTCCATGCGTATTAGTTTTTGATGATAATATTTAATTTGATTATAAAAAAAAAACTTTAAAGTTTTTCTTTATTTGTTCCGTTGGGCCGCTTGTGTGATCCATGCTTTAGGCACACTTAAATGTTGTAAATATTGGCCCATCGTTGCTTTCAGAAACGTTTTGTAAACCACTAAAGATTTTAATGTTTTCTACTGTTTAGATCTTTTGTATTTATTTTGCTAATGAAACAAACAATAAAACCAATAATAAGCTAGAATTTATGTAGTTTACGTTCAAAGCTGGCTGGCTATCTCACTTATGGCAGCTTATTATCACGTTTTTCAGAAGTGGAACGGATGAGAAAACTTACATAAATTAATGTAAGATTTATAAATTTTACCTGAAGACTTAGAAAAGTAAAATAAAAATATATAAAGACATTTAAAAAATTACACTTTTCTACTAAATGCACCAAAAATAAAAAAATAATTTCTTATGTGTTATCTGATTATATCTTTTAAATAATTTGACAAAATATAAAATTGTGGGACGTTCCTTTTATGTTTCTATAAGTGACAGAGTTAGAAAAAATAAAGGTGCTACACTTTTATATTTCGTCAAGCTATTTAAGAGATCTAACTGATACAAAAATATTTTCTTTCTTTTTAGAGCTTTTAAAAGTAAAAGGGTATTTTTAAAATGTTTATACATACATTTTTTTTAGAAAAGTCAGTTAAGCACCTTGAAGTCGATATTGATCTCTTTTAAAGAGACTCAGTGAAGAAATTTTGAATGACTATCAAGTTAGAATAAACCCTTTTTTAGAGATTTGAAACTATTGTTACTTGAAAAAAAATTAAATTTTATTTGCTACAACAAACTAATAAAATGGTGTTAGTATTATAAAACACCAGCTAAGATACTGTCAGATACAACGATACACCGATACACCAATGCTTAATTAAAATGAGCTTTGACAAGTCATGACTGTGACATGTGGAACTGAGAAAATATTAATGCATTGTTTGTTCAGTTGCAGATAAAAGCACATATGAAAGAATTAGAAAACTTTTAAAGCATATAAAAAGCAAGCAAAACTCCAACTTTACACATTCACTAATACTAATAGCACGCAGCATTTAAAAAAACTAAAAAATTACTGACTGGCAAAAACAATATTTTTTAGTGGTAGAATCTACCGTTATTTCAAAACACCTGGTTTAAAAAAACTTCAAATTAAAATCAAAACATGCACTCGAATTTTCCGAAATTTCAGATCGAGATGCATATTTCATCATTTCCGCTTGTGTCGACATGAATGGAAAAGAGGAAACATGAAATAGAATTTAAAGTTTTCTTTTTCAAACGGCATGAACATTTTACAAACACCATTAGTGTTGTCATGGCTGCGAAATAAAGAAAAATAAAGCAATGGCTCAATATAAACATGTCAGCGAGCGATAAAAGGTTCAAGTAGAGATTCGAAAACCATCAAATACTCGTTCGATGGGACTCAAATGGCGCGAAACAAGAAATTAGACCTCTAACGCCCTCAGGAATCTTTGCAAACTCAACGTCACATAACTTATCAGTCGCAAACAATTCCAGACACATTCATGTACATTTTCCAGTTAAAAAGATAAATATGGCTGCTTGTTGTTCTGTTTGTTTTGTTAAAAGTTTCTAATTTTGTTGTCGAATTCAACTTTTCAATTGTTATTTTTTTAAGATGGCTCTCAGTTTAATTCAATCCCAAAAATATTAGTTAGCTGGTGGACACTGCTATGCTGGAATCTTTTTGCCCATGCTGTGATTCATTCCATGGCAAATAACTGTAATGAAAAAAAAATCAAAAGTTTTTCCAGATAACTGGACAAAGAATGAAAGTTCGTTTCTTCCAGAAGTGCTAGCAGAACCTAGATTGCTAGCAGAACCTAGATTGGTCCGTGAGTCACCTTTGTGTGCGGGATGTCCGTGTGTATTACTCTTTGAGTGTGTCTGTTTCAAGGTGTTTGTGTATGCCTAGACGTACGTTTAAGTGTGTCTGCTTATGTGCGTGAGTCTATGTGTCGGTTGAATGAAAGAACTTTTGTTTTTGTCCCCTGAAATAATAAGTTTGGAAATTAATGGAGAAAACTGAATTTGCGTGACAAAACTAACACCTGCACGAATATGCAAAACAAAGGCGATAGAAAGTAATAAAAAATACCAGATAAACAAAAAGTGAAAATTTTTTGTGTGTGGCATAAGAAGAAAATGGCACGCGACATCTTGCGACAAAAAGCTGTGTATCATTTTCATAAGAAATGCAAAACCAAACAATAATTTGCTTAATGATGCAGCCATTCCATCCAGTACATTAATCTTTTTTTTTAAACTTTTTCAATTTGGCACCTAAGAAAATCCATTGAAGTAAAAACTGATTCTTTTCATTTTATTTTTGAACCAAAAAACCGGTTAGTTTGAATAACGTCTGTTCACTTCAACCGCAGGAAAACTGAATATGGAAAATTTAGTTTGGCAACGTTACGAGTGACTTGGTGTGCCGACATTTGTCTCGGCAGATGCAACACTGATTGACCAAATTTTTCCATCAGCTTCCAATCACACGTCGTTTGCTTCTGCAACAAAAATTGTTGCGTGCCAAAGCCCAATTGTTCTCGGAGGATCATGGAAAGAATGAGATGGTGGTGGTTGTGGCGGTGGTATAATGCGTGGAATGTATATGCCAAATTGTCCTATGATATTGGAATGGTATGTGCGACTATAAAAGTATATGTGGTTGCGTATGTGACTGGGATGGTGTGTGCGATTATGGATGTATATGTGGTTGCGCACATGGCAAGGACGGTATTTACGACTAAGGTACATATGTGATTGGTTAGAAATAGTAGCAGAGAATTATTCGTTACATGGCTGACCTACCGGTTTCGACATCAGCCATCGGCCAACCCTAAAATCAAATATACAAAAGAAAAATTTGAGAATCCGTAAATGAAAAATGCACTGCAAAATGTTATAAAAGAACTATAAATAAAATAGACAATTGGGGCGTGACACAAGCAAGTAGCTCAAAGTTTATTTATTGGTGCGAAACAGCGGATGTTGACATAGCATAAAATGAGACAGGTGCAATGAGTAAATAAAACTCAGTTTTCAACTAAAACTTTCAATTTAACAGAAATAAGGAAGGAAGTAGTGAGGCACTTCAAAAAGTGTTGGACAACAAATAAGGCAATAAACAAAGAGTGTTCATAAATTGAATATTGAACTTAAAAAATTTGCATTTTATTATTTGTTTTTTATATATCTAAAGCAAATTTTTTACATTTTCAAAGGTGAGTTTTTAATTATTTATTTTATTCCAAAAAAACACTTTTAAATATTTTTAAAAAATTCTTTCAAATGTTTTTTTCTGTTGTTCAAAGAGCTAGAAAATATTATGATTGATTGATTAATCGATTGCTGTACCACTTCATCGTCACCAAGAGCGACTGCGAAGGTCACACGGGTCACGTGGCAATGAGTCATCACAGGGAAATACAAAAATCTAAGGCTCTATTACGAAAGACTTATAGTATATTCGCGGATTCATCTTTTATAGGCCTGGTTCCTGAGAGTTTAGTTGAGAACTTGATTTTATAATATAAAATTACTTTCTTTAAATAATAAAAAATTATATAAATGAATAAAAACTTTACTAGTAAAAATTAAATTAATCTATTATTATCTGCTTATAACTAGATATAATAAAACATAAAAAATAAATACAGCCCGCATCATAATTTTCACTAATTACAAAAAACGTTGTTTGTGCATATTTAGAAATTTCTTCTCTAAGAAACAAAAAAATTATTTTTAATTACGTAATTGAAAACTTAATTGTTTAAATAGTTATTACGCACACACTGGGCTGCCTTTGCAATGTAATTAAGGTTTATTTTTGACTTAATAGAATCAATATTATGAAATAAATTCTTGAAAATAAAATTAATTCATAGCGTTTGCTAACTCAGTCAACAAGTTGTTTTTGAGCATTCAATCCGCCAACTTTCACGTCACCTCCTGATTAAATTTGTTGTTACTGCTGGAGAAAACTATTTTTAGATTTACGCCTAAAGAGGACATAAACAAAGGGTAGGCCTCGCTTGCTGATAAGTCTTCAGACCGCCGTGGCGTTCAGCCGTTCGAAAGCAGATATAAATTGCAATTTTTCTTATTTTTTTAAATGTATTTAAACAGTTTTATAATTGAAATTGATACTTATTTAAACGTTTCAAATATTCACTTGGTTTATCGTCTATTGCGTTAACCAAAAGTTCTTGAACGGCATCACAGTCACAACACGTACAACTCTTTTAAATTTTTCAATATTTCAATTGATTGAAAAACTATGTTAAACAATATATTAAATATTATAAAAGTTGAAAGGGAAGAGTTAAAAATCAGAAATACTTAGGCTTAGACGGAGACATTGAATTAGAGCTAGGCTGAATCAGTTTTCAGTTAATAAATTATTACGGCTATTGATAGATGAAACACATTGAAATTTAAATTAAAACAACAGAAGAAATAAAGCGACCACATTAAATGAGTTACAAAGAGCGAAACTCACTTTGAAATTAAATAGAGTTCGAGGAAAAGTAGCCCAACAAAATCGATGATATTTTTTTCAATAATTTAGAACTAAATAAGTAATTAAAACACAGGAAAGTCAAGTTAAAACACGTTAAACGCTCGATAGGTGAAAAACGTAACCATACAGAGCGGCGTTGTACGACTTGTGAACAACACAAAGAACGACAAGCACGGGCACAAAAATATTGGTAGTAACATAAAGTAAGACAAAGCTATTGTATACGGTCGGACAGCAATTAGCGCCGTTGCCGCTTATTAATATTATCATTGTAAGAGAGATGCTCAAAAGTAGTATTCGAACCAATGAGCCCCACACCATCCTCGCATCCAGGCTGAACGTCATGAAGTTCAACTGGGACGCAAGCGTCAAGTTGCCCGAAGGTCAAAGTATTGTCTTCATTGCCGAGCAAGCCATGAGACAACGATAGAAGATTACTTTCTTCGAAGTTTAACTTTTAAAGTTAAATAACTTTTTCAAATAATTTACAAAAAATATTCTGAATAGCTTAGGACCTATCCTCAAACATACCATATCTGCAAAAAAAATTCATAAAAATCGGTCCAGCCGTTTCGGAGGAGTTTAATTTCAAACACTATTACACGACATTTATATATATATATATATATATATATATATATATATATATATATATATATATATATATATATATATATATATATATATATATATATGTGTGTGTAAATATATGTATATATATATATATATATATATATATATATATATATGTATATATATATATATATATATATATATATATGTATATATATATATAAATATATGTATATATATACATATATATATATGTATATATATATGTATATATATGTATGTATATATATATATACATATATATACATATATATGTATATATATATTTACATATATATATATAAATATATATACACGTATATACATATATATACATATATATATATATATATATATATATATATGTATATATGTATGTATGTATATATATATATATATATATATATAATAAATTATTTTCTTTCTTTGAAACTTTTTACTTCATAGAAGAAGAAGCTTACCAGTTTTTCTTTTTTGTCACTTGCTATTCGCAACAGATAAAATTTTGTGAAGCGGAAAGGCGGAGGGTGGTACATGACCTCCATTCATCTTTTCATGACCTTTAAATCGCATGACCTCGACGCCATTTTGATTTCTTTCCCCACCCCATTTTCCGTTTGTGTTTTTTACACTTTTCTTAAATATTGCCAAACCATATGGCTTTTCAATTTAATTGTTTGTTTTGTAAAATATGAAAATAATAAAAATCATATTTTTCAGTCGTTTTTGAAAACTGAATTAGTTTTTTTATTAAAAACTAAGTTAAGTTCATTATTTGAAACATTTTAAAAGCTATTTAATTATTTATTTTGAAATGGTTCTGCTTGATATCTATGTTTTGTCTTGTTTGTGTGTGTACGAATCTTGAAAGTTAAAACTGGCAGATTTTTGTTATTCAATCAACCTAAAACTTGAAACATAAACTTGCACTTAATGACAATGCATTTTATTATATTTTAATAATTAATTTAATAAATTTTTTCTTTCAAAATTTTTCAACTTTTAATAAAAAACAACAAAACCAAATTATAAGACATTTGCAAAAAATACGTGATTTTCTGTTTTGTTAATAATTTTAAATAATTGGAAAGAAAAAATATATATCACTACTTTTCGATTATTTATTTAAAAATAATCGAATCGAATTATTTAAAATTCACTTGAAATTTTATATTCACTTAACAAAATAAAACTTTATTAAAACCGTTTATTTGTCTTTCTCTTTTAATTACCAAATTTGCTTGCCTTTTCTTTGATGCTCAAATAAACCCGAAAACAACTGTTCCGTCATGTATGTGTACAAGCAGGACTGCTTCATCCCTCCGGATTACTGCGCTCCTCCAAGGAAGATATCTCATCCTGAAACTCCATTCATCCTTATGCGATGCTTCATCGGTGAACTTTTTTTTATATTTTCTAGGAGTCTGATTGATTTGATTTATTTACTCGTCCATAAGCAGTTTTTGTGAGATTTGTATGTCTGCATATGTATGTTAGTGTGCGTGTGTTTGAGTGAGTGTGCATGTGTTTGCGTGTGTATGTGAGTGTGCGTGTCTTTGCGTGTGTATGTGAGTGTGCGTGTGTTTGCGTGTGTATGTGAGTATGCGTGTGTTTGCGTGAGTGTCCGTGTGTTTGCCTATGTATGTGAGTGTGCGTGTGAGTGCTTGTGTGTGTTTTTTTATAGTTATTTAATTTTTTCTTTGTTTAAACACTGATTTTCAACCATTTTAAATTTTATATTCATTATTTTAATAAATAATACCAAAGATAAGTTAGAGTAAGTAATCTATTTTCAATTTTTCAAAGTTGTAAAATAATTTAATGCCATAAAAATGAACACAAAGCAGTCAGTAATGATTTTACCAGAAGCATCCTTAAACAAAATAGTAAATTAATACATCTTTTTGAAAAGGTTTGCAAATAATTTAGAAAAATATATCGACATCACTTTCAAATAAACAATCAAACTTTCACATTAAACTTGTGCACCTACCTTAAACATAACACAACAAGCCCCGGGAGCCAGGGGCACCGCCCAGTCCGTTCGGCCCCTGGTGATGACGTCGCACGGCATGTCGTGGGGTACCGTTAGTGCACTGCTGGAGCTGTTCTGACAATTAAAAGTCGGATCGAGTATTCGATAATCGTGAAAACTCTTTGAGTGAATACTTGATAGACTATGAGGAGGTGAAGGTTGGCGAACTCGAAGAGGCGTGACTTGGGTGAAAGATTCAACGTCTGTGTGTAGCTGCGTCATTTCGTGGATGCCCCCGTTGCACTTTGGCAGCGTGGTGAACCTGCTGATGAATAACGAACTGGGACCACCTCGTGCTTTGTGCTTTAGCATTGGCGATGAAAGCGAAGCTTGAAAATTTTCATGCATGTAAACTTCTTCTTTTTCGGAGAAATTCTCAAGGTCGGTGAACTTCTTGAAGGTCGATGAGTCATTAGAGCCAGGTGAGGTTGTTGATGGGGGCATGGTTTGTTTTTTAGATGATTTTTTGTGTTTGAATCCACAAATGAGAATGACAAGAAGAAGAATAAGGACGACACCAGAGGCACAAGACGTTACCACGATGACGATCGTTTTCAACTTGCTGCGCTTGCCGGACTGGTGATTCTGTCCACTTTGAGCCGTTTGCTGATGGTTCGAGTCCGAGTAGTGCTGGTCGATATCTGAAGGTCTGTTCCCGATGCCCGATGATCGGTCTAACGAAGGAAGATCAGCAGGATGATGGTTAAGTCTTATCGGGCGTAGAGGGACGAGGCTGTTTGGATCAGAGGTGAATTGAATGGTGATGTTTTTAAATGATGATTTACTCGGAGTACCTGAGTCCATTGCTTGTATGGTTAAAACGAAGACCTACGTGAAGTTTAAATCTGCAGCTTATTGGCTTGTTTTAAAAACATTAAATTATTAAAAATGGAATGAAGAAATAAAACGTATAGAATAAAAATAATGCTGTTTTTCGTTTGACAAATACCTCACTCAAGTTATTTTAAATCTTTGTAAATAATAATGTATTATTAATTTCACTGTTTGAATTAGTGCAAATGACACATTTGGCTTTCAAAGATTTTCAACGTTTTCAAAATGTTAATAAGATGGCAATGGGAAACTGGCTTGTGTAAAAAATGTTGATTGGTTTTGAACACAAGAGGGTGGGTTATAAATCCACGACTCACATCTTCTAGGCCAACGCCCGGACATTCCAGCGCGTATGTAATTAATTCTCAAGCTTCTTTTTTTGGACGTCTCCACTGCTTGGGTGTTCCATGACTATTAATTATTCGAAATTAAGAAACCATTAATTTTTTTATACAAAAAAAAATCGAACCAGCACGTGCACGTTGAAAGAAAGCGTTTAGTCTTTCCCCGGCAATTTTATTATTTTCAATGCAAAGAACTTGAAATTTTGTTTTTTCGTGAAAATTATCTGATGAGAAATGTCTGCATGTTGTGTAATTAAAAATTATAAAACTGCACAAGGAAGTAAGAATGAATGAAGCCATGAAGCTATATGTCATAATTTGGGTTAAAAATCAATCGAAAACAGCAAAAAGTGGATGATCCATCCTGATACCTTATTGATCCGTGAGTTGATTAACAAACAAACAAAATAAATATTCCGTGAACCTGTCCTTATTTAACAAAAGGAGTTTCTGAGCAAGAATGTCAATATTCATTGATGACAGACAATATCATAGAGCTTCATAATTTGCGCTGTTAAACTGTTGTCATAAACTTGTATAAAAAATTAAAAATACATTTTGAAATGAAGGTTTTTGTAAAAAAAAATTAAAATTAGTCACAAAATGAGCGAAGCTGGAAAGCGAGCTGAAACGGGAACTGTAGAATGAGCGGGAACGAAAAAGCGACTGTAAGCAAAAAGAGCGAGCAGGAAAAGTGACTAGGAAGAAGAGAGCAAGCTGGAGCGCATAAGCGTAAAAGCAACCGGGAGTGGGAAAGCGACCGAAAGCGGGAAAGCGATCAGGAGCGGGAAAGCGACCGGGAGCGGGAAAGCAACCGGGAGCGAGAGGGCAAGCGGTGAAAGAAACGGGAGCAAAAGAGAAAAACGATAAAAAAATCTTAAAAATCCCATGGCAACGCCGGGTAACCCAGCTAGTTCTAACTAAAGTATAAAAATGTCAGATAGAGCTACTTATTTATGTTTCGATAAGATTTTATAACAAGTTAAATTTTTCAGCTAATTTGTTTGATTTATGGCCTTGTTATTGTGAAATGAAAATTTGTTTTGCTAGGTTTTTATTAAGAACTAGCGGGGTTACCCGGCGTTGCTCGGGGTTTTCAGAGGTTTTTTATCATTTTTCTCTCTTGCTCCCGTTTCCTTCCCCGCTTGCTCTCCCGTTTCCGTTCCCGCTTGCTCTCCCGTTTCCGTTCCCGCTTGCTCTCCCGTTTCCGTTCCCGCTCGTGCTCATTTTTTCTTTTCCACTCTTTCATAACTTATTTCAGCCCATAAAACGTAAAATAGATTCCCTAAAAGTTGCTTGAAGCCTTCAAACGTTGTTACGTAAACAAAATTTGAATTTTATTACGCAATTACCTTCGATGGTCGTACATAGGAACTTTTGGCCTGAAAAGTTAGGAAGGGGAAAAAGTTAAGAGGTTTTGGACTCCTTCTCCTATCCTCCGGCTCAGGGGGCCAAAAAACCTTCCGGGTCAAAAGTGCCTATACATGATCATTGCATAAGTTTTCGAAGCACTGTTTACAATTGCTTAACAGGCATTACTTGCTAATGGACTTCTTAATATTAAGAAGTCCATGACTTGCTTCCCAGTCTTGCATAATGTGACCGATTGCGCGTTATTACAAATTATTACGAGATAGATGGGGCGGGAAAGCGACCGGAATCGGGAAAGTGACCGGGAGCGGGAAAGTGACCGGGAGCGGGAAAGCGACCGGGAGCGGGAAAGCGACCGGGAGCGGGAAAGCGACCGGGAGTAGGAGAGCAAGCGGGAACGGGAAAGCGACCGGTAGCGGGAGAGAAAACGGGGAATTAAACGGAAGCTGGAGAAAAACGAAAAAAACCCCCGAGCAACGCCGGGTAACCCCGCTAGTATATATATATATATAAATATATATATATATATATATATATATATATATATAGTTCCCGCTCGCTCCGCTCATTTTGTGACGGATTTCAAATTTTTTTTTCTATATTTGATTCCTCTTGACTCTCAAGGTTGTGTGAAAATTTCATTACGATCGGATGAATGGTGTAGCAATGCATAAAGGATATACATATATACATACATACAAACATTCATATATATATATATATAAATATATATATATATGTATATATATATATATATATATATATATATATATATATATATATATATATAGATTATTTAGTTTTAATATTTATATGTTTTTTCAATGTTCATTTATCTATTTTCTATAAGGAATCGTTCAGGGCAATCTGAAAACAAAAATATTTTTGCAATTTAAATATTTAAATCAAAACTGGACACCATTTTCCATAGATAAAAAAATGGAAAGATATAAAACATCTAATGAGTTAGAAAATGTAGTCATCACAGTGGCAAGAACATTGAAGTTGAAGTCAAACATTGCTCAGATATAAAAGCATTCAATCCTATTGCAACTTACTACAGTAACCGCTCGGATTTTTACATGAGGTTTGAAAACTACCAGAACGCTCTGGAAGATGCAAAAAAATCGACTAAAATTGACCCAACTTTTATATCAGGTTATTTGCAAGAAGCAAAGTGTCAATTAATATTTGGAGAAGTTGATGAACTCTTCGTCTGTACGAAGTGGTTCTGGAAAAAGAAAGTAAAAATTCTTACGCTCTTTTAGAATACAAACTGGCAAAACAACTTCAAGAGCTTATGCGAAAGGCTGAAGCTAGTTTTCAGCAAAAAGATTTCAAAGCTGTTGTTAGCAATCTGGACTTGTGCATTCAACTTTGTTTCGATTGCATCAAATTTAAAATTATTAAAGCCGAATGTCACGTTTTGTTGCAACAGTATGAGACTTCACATAATATTGCAGATGATATATTGCAAAGGAACAAAGACCAGCCTGACGCTATTTACGTAAAAGGCCTATGTTTTTACTACAAGGGAAATTGTGAAAAAGCTCTTCAATACTTTGAACAGGTACTCCGTCTGGCTCCCGACCACATAAAAACTAATGAGATATACGCAAAAGCGAAATATCTCCTAGCTAAAAAAACAGAGGGTAACAAAGCCTTTGAAAACAAAAATTATTTTAATGCGCTGTTTCTTTATAATGAAGCACTTCTTATCGATCCCCTCAACAAGTCTTTTAATGCAAAATTGTATTACAACCTTGCAATTGTCAATGATAAAATTTTAATTTTCAAAGAAGCAATAAAACTCTACTCCGAAGCTATCAAGCTTGACGAAAAATACACAAAAGCCTATATTAAGCGCGGGAGATGCTATGAAGAGCTTCGAAATTACGAAGATGCTGTAAAAAATTATGAGGACTTGTACAAATTTGAAAAAACACATGAGGTGAAGATGCTAATACAGCAAGCAAAGATGAAAGTAAAGAAAATTAAAGATATAGATAAAGATCACTACAAAACACTCGGTGTGTCGAGGTTTGCCACGTTGAATGAGATCAAAAAAGTTTATAGGACAAAAGCTTTGCTACATCATCCGGACAAGCATAGTACAGCTTCGGATGAGGTGAAAAAGTCTGAAGAGCAAAAATTCAAAGAAATTGGGACAGCTTACGCAATTCTTTCAGACCCTTCTAAAAGATTGTTGTACGACAGTGGAAAAAAAGTTAAATAAACAGTTTTTATTAAAGTGCATATTTTCTTTGAACTCTGTAAATAATTGTGCATTGAACTAAAACCATGGACATTTTTAAGTAGAAGCTGTTTAAATAATTCAAACGTGTATGCAGCCAAAAGTCAATATAGTTGACCATTTTCGTTTACAATTATACCAAAATAGATTAATATTTTATAGAAACTTCGTTACGATATATTTAAAAGATATTTTATGTGTGCATAGTAATGGGAAAATCACCGGGAAAATCACCAAATCTATATATATATAAGAACATGTCTTGACTGACTGACTGACTGACTGACTGATTGACTGACTGATAATCAACGCCGAGCTCAAACGCCTCATCCTAGAAACGTAAAATTTGGAACTTATATTACTTTTATTGCGTAAGCACCCATTATGAAAGGATTTTTGAATATTTTGCTCCTGAGGGAAAGAAACTGGAAAACAAACATTTTACTAAAACAATGTATATCTCGAAAACCAAAAATGAGGAGATTTTGAAATTTGATATATGGATTCTTCTTAAAATATAAAAAGATACATGTTTTACCATTTTTTAAAAATTCGGTTTCCCGGACCTCAAATGTGGGTTGGAAAATTGGGTTATTTGGTTTTTAAAGTAGCTGCTACTCAAAAACTGTGAATGCTACAGGACTAAAAATTAGTATTTAGTTTCTACTCCAAAAATAATGAAATACGTGTTTTAGCATTTTTTGAAAATTTGGTTTCCAGGACTTCAAATATGAGGTGGAAAATAGGGTTATTTGTTTTTTAAAGTAACTGCTACTCAACAACTGTAAATACCACAGATGTAAAAATTAGTATTTAGTTTCTATTCTAAAAACAAAAATATACGTGTTTTACCATTTTTTAAAAATTTGGTTTCCACGACCTCAAATGTGGGGTGGAAAATAAGGTTATTTGGTATTTAATGTAACTGCTACTCGAAAACTGTAGATGCTACAGGAGCAAAAATTAGTATTTGGTTTCTACTCCAGAAATAATGATATACGTGTTTTACCATTTTTTGAAAATTTGGTTTCCAGGACTTCAAATATGGGGTGGAAAATAGGGTTACTTGGTTTTTAAAGTAACTGCTACTCAAAAACTGTAAATGCTACAAAATTAAAATTAGTGTTTAGTTTCTACTCTAAAAATAATGATATACGTGTTTCACCATTTTTTTGAAAATTTGGTTTCCAGGACCCCAAATGTGAAATGGAAAAAAGGTTATTTGATTTTAAAATAACTGCTACTCAAAAACTGTAAGTGCTACAGATGTGAAAATTAGTATTTTGAGGTTTTGTGCCGTTAAAATTAGATGAGTTCAGTTTATCACCTGACGGACGGGCCAAGCCGTTATTTTAGGGTTTTCATACGGCCCTACCCAAACCTTAAATCAAGGTGGGACGGGCCGAGATTTTTAACCAAGTATATAGACATTTTAGTGATTTTAGGGTATTCAGACGGGCCGAGCTAAGCCTGAAGTCAAGGTGGGACGTGCCGAAGTTTTTCATCAAGTATATAGAACTTCTAGGCCTGTCGAAACGGGCCGGGCCCATATTAGACGGGCCGTGCCGGGCCAGGAATTTTGGTTTTTGAAACGGGCTGGGCCAAGTTGTTGACGGGCCGAGCCGAGACCTGAAAAATTGATCCGTGCAGTACTCTACTATGTATGCACGGTTCAAATTCTCTAATTTCTTGCGAGCGAAGCCGCTACGGGCACTGCTAGTTAGATATATGATTTATGTTGAAAAACCTTTGATAATAACAATATTGCTCAAATATTTCTAAATGTTATTTACATAAGTTTTATGCAATTAAAGTCAACAATGTCATAACCCCGATTGAAACTCCAGATTTTAATTCTTCATGTTGTATTTGTACCAGCAAGGTCGCCTGGTTTTTTTTTATTTTTTGAAAATAAATTACTTCACAAATTCAACTGAAATTGATTTCAACGGAAACAAATGATTCAGACTGGGGCGAATGCATGATTAGCAAAAGGAAGAGGCTCAAAACGAGGTGGGTGAAAATTTCTTTTCATTATTGTCGTCGGATTTATAGGCATTATGTCAGTTTTTTGTTACTTTTTGTTAATGACTAGTCATTTAAAAATAGAATTTCTGAAACTGTTTTTAGAGAAATAATATAGTTATTTAAATTTATTGACGTTTTTTGGAGTCACGTTATGTACAACGCATGATATATACCATCAATGAGGCATGATCAGATTTACCAAACAAGTAAAGGAAAAAACGAGTTTTTTAACACAATCTTTTTTTTCAAATACACTCAATTAAGAAATAAGAAAGATGTTCAAACTAAGTTTGTTTATAAATTTAATCATGTATTGACATCCAATATAAAGCTTTGCTGAAAGTTTCAGCTTCCTAACTAGTCAAAAAGCTGGTTAAATTTTACTTGCAAGATTTGCATACAGAGAAAGACACACACAAACAGAGATTGTAATCTAAATAAAAATGCTTAAAACGTTGTAAAAATACTTTTGTAAAAAAAACAACGTATTTCTCGCGCCCGAAAATGTATAAAATAATATGCTGTATATTTATATACAAGTAGATATAACAATATATATATATATATATATATATATATATATATATATATATATATATATATATATATATATATATATATATATATATATATATATATATATATATATATATATATGTCTCAACTTCAGACTCGAACCCACGACTGTCGGATCGGCAACACCGCCTTGTATCATGCCAACTACCTTACCATCTGCGCCACTTCCACCGCGTCGTGGGTTCGAGTCTGAAGTTGAGACATTTATATTTGCGTTATTTCGTGGTGGATTGTACGCCATCCAAGTTTCTGATAAATGTGGCTCGTAAAAATATATCAACGCTATGTTTCCTTATAATATATATATATATATATATATATATATATATATATATATATATATATATATATATATATATATATATATATATATATATATATATATATATATATATATATATATATATATGTTGTTATATCTACTTTTATAATTTTATATCTTTGCTTATTCACCTCAAAAAGACATTATAATTGTTATTATTATTATATTAGAAGGTATAAAATAGACTTATCCAAGCTTCATTTTATTATCATCCAATAAACTACAAAACCATTCTATTGGACCCGGAATACAATTTGACGATATTATAACACTGGTGATCAAAATTGAGATTACAAGAATGGTTTTGAAAGCATTGGATGAGCTCTTGATACTTGAGTTAAGGCGGGAACTTAAAAAACGAGAGCTCAGTGATAAAGGAAAAAAGTTTGAGCTCGTGGACCGCCTCCGGACGTCATTGGAGGACAATGGGTTTGACCCAGAAAAGTATGAGTTCGAAACAGAAAATGAATTGATGAAGGCTCTGAACCAGATGACGGAAGATTACAGAGCAGCACAGCAGGAAATAAAGAAATTGATTCTTGGTGGTCAGGTCGATCCTGAGAAGAGAGGCTGGTGTGGCGTTGCTGTCAGGAAAAAACAACAGAGAAGATGAAAATGGGGGTGTTTCTGGCAGTGGTTTGCCTGAGTGCGGACTGGACGGTGCAACTGTTGAGAATTTGGTCACAGGGACGGCTGAGACAGTGGTGGACAGGGTTCTGGACCAGCGGGTTGTTGGTGAGGAAAATGATGTGGGTTGCTGCGGCGAAACCCAATTTGAACTGGAGTTCACCAGCTGTGTCTTAGAACATGTGACAGATGACGGCCGTACAGACTGCCCAGGTCAGGTGGGTCATGATGAAGTCAGTGAGAAGAGAAGTGGTCCAGTTTTGTGACGGGGCGCCGCTAGAGTTAGCCCTGTGGCTGAGTGTAGCCAGACTCTGACAGATTTTGAGGAGGTCGTCGGATCCGTCGGAGAGGTTTTGGAAGATTGCTTGAGTGCGCTGTGTGGTGATGACGCTTGTGATGCTGAGTCCGGACAGGGTGTTTCACGGTTTTTGCATCGCGGATTGGATTTGTTGAGTGGTCGTCTGTTCCGAAACATTGGGGTGGGGTTGGACTTTGAGAAAGGTAATTTTGGAATAGATGAAGCGGAACTCCAGGCGATGTCTGCTGATCGAGATGCTTTTGTGAGTGATGCCACCCCGGATGAATCGGCTGAGAAGGTTGTTGCCCTGGATGTTGCGGAACAACACGAAAGTGCTTCTGCGGGCGCTAGTGCCCCAGCTCAGTTGAGTTTGGTTGATGATTTTGTGTTTTGGTGGTGGCTCGCGAGAGTGTAGCTAGAGTTTAGGACGGTCGAACAGTTTTGCATCAACGACAACCTTGTGTTTGGGGGTTGGAGGAGCGGTGGAAAGTCGAAAACTGACCATGTCGTGCAGTTGCGGCTTCGGTTGCGTAGAGCCGTCGCAAACTTAATGGAGGTTCGCTGTGATCGACAGTCATATATGAAAAACGATTTGGCGTGGTATTCAAGTCCATAAAACCGAATCGGAAGATCGCACAGGCTCCAGCGAGACTGGAAGAAACTGCGTCAAACGAATTGCGGTCAAGGCCACGAGTGAAGATCAAGGCATTTTGTGTTTGTGGCCGAGACGCATTTCTCAAAAGCGACTATGCTGTTCGGGGCGAACAGGATTAAGAAGGGGGTAGTGTTATAATTTACTTTTATAATTTTATATCATTGCTTATTCACCTCAAAAAGACATTATAATCTATATATATAAAAAGAAATCGGGTTTGTGTTACGACACTTATAACTCAAGAACGGCTGAACCGATTTTAGAGATTTTTGATTTATTGGATTTCTCTCAGCTCCTATTTACAGAATAACTAAAAAAAAATTGACATTGAACAATGGAGTGGCCCATGGGGACCGCAGTATGTACTATACAGCCTTAACAGTGCGTCCTAGAAAAAAACTTCAAATGGCAAAGTTGTAGAGCACCCTCTATTTGGTCTTACGGAAAAATAAACTGTCACAATCAAAGTGAAAGGAAACGATTTCGTGGTTGACAACAGTTGGATTGTTCCATATTCGCCACTTCTTTCCAAAACATTCAAGACACATTGCAATGTTGAGTATTGCAATTCTGTAAAGTCAATTAAGTACATCTGCAAATATGTAACGAAAGGCAGCGATATGGCAGTTTTTGGCATTCAAAGCTCAGATAACGACAAGATTAGACGCTATCAAATTGGTAGATATGGGAACTGCAATGAAGCAATTTGGCGTATATTCCCATTCTCTATTCACGAACGTCATCCCACTGTTGTCCATTTGGCTGTGCATCTGGAGAATGGTCAACGAGTTTATTTCAACGCGTCGAATATTATTCAACGTGTTGAAACACCTCCAGCTATACACTATTAAAGTGAACGTTTTTTTAATTTCTGTTTTCTTTTAAACTTATATATATATAGGATATGTGTTATTATTGTTCTTTATTGCTTAAAAATACACTCTTAAAGTGAAACGAAGTTTGCCGGGTCCGCTAGTTATTATTATTATTATATTAGAAGGCATAAAAGAGACTTATCCAAGCTTTATTTTATTATCATTCAATAAACTACAAAACCATTCTATTGGACCCGGAATACAATTTGACAATATTATATATATATATATATAAATATATAAATATATATATATATACATAGATATATAATATATATATATATATATATATATATATATATATTATATATATATATATATATATATATATATAGATTATATATATATATATATATATATATATATATATATATTTATTATATATATATATATATATATATATATATATATATATATATATATTATATATATATTATACATATATATTATATGTATATATAACAAGCGGGGGTGCCCGGCGTTGCCCGGGGTTTTTAGAGGTTTTTCTAATGTTTGTCTCTCTCGCTCAGGTTTCCTTCCCCGCTTGCTTTCCCGTTTCCGTTTGCTTTCCCGTTCTCGGTCGCTTTCCCGTTCCCGGCCGCTTTCCAGCTTCCGGTCGTTTTTCCGCTCCTGTATGCTCTCCCGTTCCCATTCCCGTTCCCGGTCGCCTTTCAGTTCCCGGTCGCTTTCCCGTTCCCGCTCACGCTTGCTCTCCCATTCCCGCTCTCGATCGAAAGGGAAGCGACCGAGAACGGGAAAGCAACCGGGAACGGGAAAGCGGAGAAAGAAATGGGAGCGAAAGAGACAAACATTAGAAAAACCTTTAAAAACCCCGGGCAACACCGGGTACCCCCGCAAGTATATATATATATATATATATATATATATATATATATATATATATATATATATATATATATATATATATAGTTCCCGCTCGCTGACCCGCTCCGCTCCGCTCATTTTGTGACGGATTTCAAATTTTTTTCTCTATATTTGATTCCCCTTGACTTTCAAGGTTGTGTGAAAATTTGATTACGATCGAATGAATGGTGTAGCAATGCATAAATAACATACATGCATATATACATAGAAACATTCATATATATATATATATAAATATATATATATATATATATATATATATATATATATATATATATATATATATATATATTTATATTTTTATATATATATATATATATATATATATATATATATATATATATATATATATATATATATATATATATATAATGCATATGCATTTCTTATCTTTGAAAATTTATTCTAATTCCTACTATAAGGGTTTCCAGTGGTCTGTCCAAAATGACTAAAATAGTGGTATAAAAGAAAATTATCAATGCCGCGGTTTGTACGTAAATATTATTCATTCTGTTAAATTGAATTTGATGAAATTGATACTGAAATGAAAACTAGGAACAAAAATTATTCTAAACAAGATGAGAGTAAAAATGATGATATATCTCATGAAATAACTGCTGAAAATTTTAAAGATAACGGCAATACGGAGTACCGTTACAAGAACTTTGAAGCCGCAGTCAAACATTACTCAGCAGCAATTTCTTTAAATCCACTTGCAACTTACTACGGTAACCGTTGTGCTGCTTACATAATGCTTGGAAATTATGAGAAAGCTCTTAAAGATGCTAAAAAGTCGACCGAAATCGATCCAACTTTTATAAAAGGTTATTGGAGAGAAGCAAAGTGTCGATTAGTATTTGGAGAAGTTGATGAAGCCCTCCGTTTGTACAATCTGGTTCTGGAAAAAGAAAGTGGTAATTCTTACGCACTTTCAGAATACGAACAGGCCAAAACAGTTCATAAAAACTTAAACAACGTGGAAGCTAGTTTCCACAAAAAAGACTATAAAACGGTGATCCTCAATATTGACCTATGCATTGAATCTTGTTCTGAATACATTAGGCTAAAAATTATTAAAGCCGAAAGTCTGGTCTTTTTAGAACAGTACGACGATTCAGAGAAACTTGCAGATGAAATATTGAAAAAGAAAAAAGCTGAAACTGACGCGATTTACGTGAAAGGCATGTGCTTTTACTACAAGGGAGATTGCGAAAATGCTCTTCAATACTTTGAGCTGGCACTAAGTTTTAATCCAGACCACAAAAAAACTATGGAGATATACAAAAAAGCCCAAAATTTTCAAACCAAAAAAACAGATGGTAACAGAGCCATTGAAAACAACGATTATGATAAAGCCCTGCGTCTTTATAATGAAGCACTTCTTATCGATCCCTTCAACAAGTATTTAACTGCTACAATTAAGTACAACCTTGCAGTTGCTAGTTATAAAACCAACAATTTCAAAAATGCAGTTTTATACTCCTCTGAAGCAATCAGACTTAACGAAAAATACATCAAGGCCTACTTTGTGCGCGGTAAATGCTATGAGATACTAAAAAATTACGATGATGCTGTATTAAACTACGAGGCCCTGTACAAGATTGAAAGAACCCGTGAGGTAGAGCTGTTATTACAGCAAGCAAAGCTGGAACTTAAAAAAAGTAAAAAACAAGATTATTACGATATACTTGGTGTATCAAAAAATGCCACACTCGATGAAATAAAGAAAGCCTATAGAAAAAAAGCTTTGCTCCACCATCCTGACAAACACACCGGTGCTTCATACGAAGTGATAAAATCTGAAGAGAAGAAGTTCAAAGAAATCGGAGAAGCTTACGCAATTCTTTCTGATCCTAACAAAAGTCATTTAAGGCAGCGGAAGAGACGTCAATGAACGTAGTGACGTTGAACATGGACTTATATCTAATAGCACCTGAACAGATAGCTGAACAAGTTTGCGTGATTTGGTTAAATGAAAATAGTCAATCATTTGCAGTTTGTTTTCGAGAAGTTTTAAGCTCACTATATTGTTTTAATGTTTTGTTTTTACACTTTTATTCAACTTCTAGTCTCTATTTGTAGGTGTCTCTGTACGCAAATTTTGCAAGTAAAATTTAACCAACTTTTTGAGTAGCTAGGAATCTGAAAATATCAGCATAGCTTTATATTGAGCAAGTTCTGTTCCGGGGTACCCGCGTTGGCCGGGGTTTTTAGAGGTTGTTCTAATGTTTGTCTTTCTCGCTCCAATTTCCTTCCCGCTCGCTTTCTGTTCCGGTCGCTTTCTCGTTCCCGGTCGCTTTCCCGTTCCCGCTCACGCTTGCTCTACCGTTCCCCGTCGCTTACCGCTCCCGATCGCTTTCCCACTCCCGGTCGCTCTCCCGTCCCCATTCCCGTTCACGCTGGCGCTCATTTTCTCTTTTCCATTCTTTCCAAACTTCTTTTAGCCCTTCAAAACGTAAAATAGATTTGCTAAATCGGGCTAAAAAATGCTTGAAGCCTACAAACTTTGTTACGTAAATTAAATCGTACATATGCAATTTTGGCCTAGAAAGGTTTTTTGGTTCCCTTGAGCCGGAGGAATGAAGTAGGAAATCTAAACCTTCATAACTTTCTTCCCATGTATGATAACTACCTCCTTGCCAAATTTCAAAAAGACTCAGAGTGTGTGTAAAACGTATGTGTAAGACGTTTTTGTGTGAGGATCTGCTATCTATGGTAAATTAATTTATATATAACAAATAATTATATAAATACATTTTTATAAATTTTTATATAATTAAACTAGCGGAGGTACCCGTCGTTGCCCAGGATTTTTAAAGGTTTTTCTAATGCTTGTCTCTCTCGCTCCCGTTTCCTTCCCCGCTTGTTTTCCCGCTCCCGGTCGATTTCCCGTTCTTGCTTGCTCTCCAGTTCTCGGTCGGTTTCTCGCTCCCGGTCGCTTTCCCGTTCCCGGTCGGTTTTTCGTTCCAGGCCGTTTTCCCCCTCCCAGACGCTTTCCCGTTTCCGGTTTTTTCCAGCTCCCGGTCGATTTCCCGCTCCCGGTCACTTTCCCTCTCTCGGTCGCTTTTCCGTTCCCGTTCCCGCTCATTTATGTATGTATATGTATGTATGTATGTATGTATATATATATATATATATATATATATATATATATATATATATATATATATATATATATATATATATATATATATATATATATATATATATATATATATATATATATATATATATATATTTTCGTTAAGACACGCGCTGTTAAAAACTATACGCCATTTAAGGTTTATTACTTTTTTGCACAGATTTTCAATACGTCGCTTTTTTATATTAAACAAACTAGAACTATTGTTTAAAGACATAATTTATTTAATCTATTGCCTACTGGCCAGTTTCGACGAAATTGTCATCTTCAGGGCAAATGAACATCGAACGTAAACATAGACAAGATACGAGAATAATAGAGTCTAAATACAGAGTTTAAATTAAATATATAACTCAGGAATTTATAAAAAAGGAGAAATGGAGCTATTATATATATTAAATATATATATATATATATATATATATATATATATATATATATATATATATATATATATATATATATATATATATATATACTATCACACACCAAATCAAAATGTACGCGGACGACAGCAAAATCATCGGCATCATCAAGTCAGCTTCCGACATTTCATCTCTCCAGGCTGACATTGACCGTGCAGTTGAGTGGTCATTCACTTGGCTAATGCACTTCAATGTCGAGAAATGCAAAATCATGCATGTCGGTCGCTCACACAGAATAACCCACCAATACTCTATGAGACATATTGACGGCACGCGGCGACCACTCGAAGTCACAAAAGTCGAACGTGATCTTGGTGTTCTCGTCTCAGATGATCTAAAGGTCCGAGCACAGGTCGAAAAAGCAGCGTCATCAGCCAATCATATGCTCAGCCGACTCAGAAAAGCTTTCCGCAGCCGCAGCCTCATACTGTGGCGTTCACTTTACCTCTCCTACGTCCGCCCACATCTTGAATTTGCTGTTCAATCTTGGTCGCCTTATCAAAAGGGCGATATTAACCTTCTTGAGCAGGTCCAACGTCGGGCAACAAAAATCATTGCAACACTAAAACATCAGCCCTATGAACATCGTCTGCAACAGCTTGGGATCACCACGCTGCAAGACCGCCGTTCGAGAGGTGACCTGATCGAGCAGTTCAAAATCGCCCACAACATCGACGACGTCAGCTTTTCCGTTCCGCAAACTCGAGCAGCCGGCCACACGGCATACCACCTGCGTGGCCACAACTGCAAACTAGAGCGCCAGTATGTCAGAGGTTGCGAAGAGCGATACAATTTTTTCACAAACCGGATTGTCGCTCCATGGAATGCGCTTACGCAATACACAATTGACGCCCCGACAGTAAACGCTTTCAAGGACCGCATCTCTTAGGAGTCGCGAGTCCTCCAGCTTCTGTCAGTATAGAGGAGCCTGATGTAGCTCCTCTTCATCAAAAATATAACTTTCAGACATTAATTTTTTATGGCTTGATTCTATAGACTTTTTTTTTTATATTTTTGGTTCTGATAATAAACAAAATTCAAATTCAATATATATATATATATATATATATATATATATATATATATATATATATATATATATTAGGGATGTCACGGGTACCCTACTGGCCAGTTTCGACGAAATTGTCATCTTCAGGGCAAATGAACATCGAACGTAAACATAGACAAGATACGAGAATAATAGAGTCTAAATACAGAGTTTAAATTAAATATATAACTCAGGAATTTATAAAAAAGGAGAAATGGAGCTATTATATATATTAAATATATTATATATATATATATATATATATATATATATATATATATATATATATATATATATATATATATATATATATATATATATATATATATATATATATATATTTCCTTCCCTGCTTGTTTTCCCGCTCCCGGTCGCTTTCCCGTTCTTGCTTGCTCTCCAGTTCTCGGTCGGTTTCTCGCTCCCGGTCGCTTTCCCGTTCCCGGTCGGTTTTTCGCTCCAGGCCGTTTTCCCCCTCCCAGACGCTTTCCCGTTTCCGGTTTTTTCCAGCTCCCGGTCGATTTCCCGCTCCCGGTCACTTTCCCTCTCTCGGTCGCTTTTCCGTTCCCGTTCCCGCTCATTTATGTATGTATATGTATGTATGTATGTATGTATATATATATATATATATATATATATATATATATATATATATATATATATATATATATATATATATATATATATATATATATATATATATATATATATATATATATATATATATATATATATATATATATATATATATATATATATATTCGTTAAGACACGCGCTGTTAAAAACTATACGCCATTTAAGGTTTATTACTTTTTTGCACAGATTTTCAATACGTCGCTTTTTTATATTAAACAAACTAGAACTATTGTTTAAAGACATAATTTATTTAATCTATTGCCTACTGGCCAGTTTCGACGAAATTGTCATCTTCAGGGCAAATAAACATCGAACGTAAACATAGACAAGATACGAGAATAATAGAGTCTAATTACAGAGTTTAAATTAAATATATAACTCAGGAATTTATAAAAAAGGAGAAATGGAGCTATTATATATATTAAATATATATTATATATATATATATATATATATATATATATATATATATATATATATATATATATATATATATATATATATATATATATATATATATATATATATATATATATATATATATATATATATATATATATATATATAGGGATGTCACGGGTACCCGAACCCGAGTTCGGTACTACCCGGTCTTTTTCTGATACCCGAACCCGAACTCGAACCCGAAAGTCTGAAAACTTGATACCCGAACCCGAAAATTTATAAGCCTAATACCCGAACTCGGAGTTGTGAACAAATAAATTTTTTTAGTAAATAAATATTTATTCCAGTTTTAAAAATAGCAACACAAACAGAGTTTTCATAACTTTTCAAGTTTATTAAAAATGAAATAGTATTAGGAACAGATTTCAGGCAAGTTGTACTTCATAAACAACAGTTTTTCTGCTGTCTTGCCTGATAATCGGTTCCTTAGCGGCTCATAAATAATTGCAGCACCACTGAACAACGGTTCCGATGGAACGCTGGTAGCTGGGGCTGCCAAGTAGCTTTTAGCGATCACCGCTAAATTTGGAAAGTTTGTTCTGTTATCTTTCCACCACAAAAGAGGGTCTTCGTCTAAAGTGACCCTTTTTTTCTTCAAGCCGCAAACGAACTAAAATATTTAAGCCTCCTTTGGTCGAAGAATTCGCGGATAGCCATGACTCTAAACTTTTTACTTCAGTTATATAACCTTATATTTATTCATTCATATACTCAAAGTTTTCTGATATAACCAAGACCCTTTGTTATAAAGATAATCTTGCATAATCCTAAACTTTAACTGGCAAATTCTATAAATGATCTATGCGTCACAGTCATTTTATTGGCAAATGTGTAAGCTAGAACACTAATCCGCCTGATTACCCAACCGGACCGAGCCGCGAAAAAAATTAATAAAATAAAATAATTTAAGAGGTAACGTATTATACTAATCGCAAGCCATACAAGTTTTGTATTATCACCTTTGCGTAACAAATAACACAAATAGGTCATTTTATTGGTGAGTGTGTAAGCTAGACCACTAATCCGCCTGATTATCTGGCCGGACCAAGCCGCGAACGAGCTAAAATAATTAAGCCTTCTTCGGCCAAAAAATCACATTATTTGGAAAGCTAAAAAATTAACTTGTTAGAGTTTATTCAATACGTGTAATGTCCAATGGATGAATTGATCGCTCTCGTTTGTATATGTATATACACTAGGTAAATTTAAAATCAATCCACGAATTTGAAATCATAAGCCAGTACCCGAACCCGAACCCGAACCCGGTTTTTGGAAAACTACAAACCCGAACCCGAACCCGAACCCGAAAACCTGAGTTTCACAAACCCGAACCCGAAAACTCGAGTTTTACAAACCCGAACCCGAACCCGAACCCGAAAACTCTAGTTTCACAAACCCGAACCCGAACCCGAAAACTCTAGTTTCACAAACCCGAACCCGAACCCGAACCCGAAAACTCCAAAAAGTACTACCCGTGACATCCCTAATATATATATATATATAATATATATATATATATTTGTATATACATGTATATATATATGTATATATGTATATCCATATACCATGATTTATCAAAGCTCGAGATTTGCTTGTATGGTCAGCAGGACTTGCCCGATCAAGACACTTGTAACCAGCAGGAGTAACACGGCCCAAAAAATATATGTATATTTATGTATGTATATATATATATATATATATATATATATATATATATATATATATATATATATATATATATATATTTATGTATGTATATATATATATATATATATATATATATATATATATATATATATATATATATATATATATATATACGTTTGGAAAAAGTCGATTTTCTTCAAAAATATCAATTGTGGCACAGAATTATTTGTATAAATTGCAATATACAACGATTTTCTAATAATACCGATACTTTTTTCCGTTTATTTGACATTATTTAATTATCGCAACATAATTATCGCCCGTCAACTTGGGGTCTCTCGTACGGAATTCATTAAGTTGTAAAGTTATGCCGCCAAAGACAAAGAAGGACTTAGTATTGGATGGACGATCCACAGCTGAAATGCTTGGTATTAAGCTGTGTGAATGTTGCCTCAAAGAAAATGAGGATATTTTAAAGATTCTGGTTGAGTTGATAAATGTCAAGGCAAAAGAGGTGGAAACCAAAGAGATGGCTGAAGACATAAAAAAAATTAAAAACATGATTAAAAAGAGTGACAACTTAACAGTGGCCTTAGAAAAACAAAATGGGCAGATCCAAGAATTAGGTCTGAAGTTAGAAGATGTTGCTAACAAAAGGATACAGGAAAACCAAATGATGAAAAAAAAATGGTCTAGCTTGTTTAAAGAAAATGTAGAGGTTTTAAATCAGAATGTTGGTGCTGTACAGAGATCAGTTGTTGGAACTATTGAAATAAACAACAAAAGAATTGAAAGACAAAACAACTTTATTGCTTACAACTTGCCTGAGAATGACCCAAATTCCAAAGCAAAAGACAAAGAGGATATTCTAAAACTTCTGAAAGAGATAACAGATAAGGACTTGGACGCCGAAGTTGTGGAGCTTTTAAAGTTGGGAAAAAGGACTGATAATGCTCAAAGGGCAAGACCGGTCCTGGTCAGGTTTGACAACCAAAGTACTAAAAATTTTGTGCTTGAGAACAGCTTCAGACTAAAGAAAAGTGAGTCTTACAAAATGGTGATCCTTAGTCAGGACTTGTCAATCGAAGACAGGGAGCAATGCAGAAAGCTTCTGTACGAAAAAAGAAAAGAAATTAGTCTCAAAGATGACATAAATAAATTGGTACTCAGGATAAGAGGGAAGCCAGGGAATTTCCATGTCTTGTCCTACATGAAAAAAAATTTATAAGGCCGCCCTGTTCAAGATCCAGTGATGTTGATGCTACAAGTTTTCTAAAAAAGGATGGATGCTGTTTAGCA
Source organism: Erpobdella octoculata (assembly GCA_963978895.1). Taxonomy (NCBI): domain Eukaryota; kingdom Metazoa; phylum Annelida; class Clitellata; order Hirudinida; family Erpobdellidae; genus Erpobdella; species Erpobdella octoculata. Next base: position 12,681,934 of record OZ022246.1, read on the forward strand.
CTTACGAATGCTAGAAGTCTCCTCAACAAGATCGTGGAACTTGAGTATTTTTTGGATGAATCTAATGTTGATATTTTTTCTGTTACTGAGACATGGTTGTCTCTTGAGGACCCTGATAGTCTATTTTTACCCATGGGCTACTCTGCAAACCGTTGGGACAGACCATCTAGAGGCGGCGGGGTTGCCTTTATTATTAAGAATGAAATCCCATTCAAACCTATAGCTATTCCTGCAAAATTCCAATCTATTGAAATCACATGTATTGATGTTTTGCTTCATAGTGGTCCATGTCGACTCATAACATATTATCGCAGAGGCGGTTTTGACAGCATGGCGGATCAATACGCCAAAAACAGCATTCAATGTATTAAATTCTTATCTTCTGTGAAATACCGTGTCTGTCTTATGGGTGACTTTAATTTGCCAGGTATTGATTGGGAGAATTATCTGGCACCTGAGAACACAATATATAATCATTTCCTGGAGCTATTTGACGATCTAGGTTACCATCAATTTGTTCATCTTCCTACCCGTAATGACAATATTCTGGATCTTATCCTGTCTGGCGATCCAATGCTAATTTCTACAATCGATGTGATATTTCCTCTTGCGTCTAGTGACCATAACACGATACTCTTCAAGCTCAACGACTATGTCCCCCAGACAACAGACAATCATTCTGTCTCATACAATTTCAGTAAAGGAGACTACAAGTTACTCAATAATTATTTAAATGAAGTTCCTTGGGACCATCTTTTCCAATATTGTTTTTCCTCTGATGAATGCTGGCGAATGTTTAAATGCTACCTGTTTAAAGGAGTGAACAGATTTATTCCATAGAGACGTAAGTTCAGGGCTGCCACTAAAACTCGTGTGAAAATAACTCCTAGAGCACTGAGACAACTTTACCATGAAAAGTTGCAATGTTGGCGTTCCTGGAAATCTACCCAGATTGTGGAGGCAAGGGAAAAATATTCTTCGATGGCAAAAAAATGCACCCAGTCCGCTTTAGCCTTTCAAATTAGTTATGAAAAGAGCCTTGTGGCTAAAAATAATCTTGGTTCATTTTACAAATACGTGAATCGAAGGCTGTTTCCACGCTCTAGAATCGGGCTTGTTTTAAGAACTGATGGGACCACCGCCTCTGACGAAGGCGAGATTTCTGACATTTTTAACGACTACTTCGCCAGTGTCTTCACGGTTGACGATGGAGAGAACCCTCAGTTAAATATGCGTACGGAAAGTCGTTTGAGTGCGGTCACTTTTACTCCAGAATTAGTTTCTAAAACTTTGAAAACCCTCAAAAATTCTGCTTCTGTAGGCCCCGACGGTATTCCTAATGTGCTGCACAAAAATTGCTACTACACCCTAGCACTGCCACTATGTCATATCTTTGATCTGTCTTTGAAATCTCAGCGTTTGCCCCAGGAGTGGAAATCGAGTTTCGTCACCCCTATCCATAAAAAGGGTCCCACTAATCAACCAAAGAACTACAGACCTATTTCCATAACATCTTGTTGTTGTCGTGTGATGGAAAGAATAATTAATAAAGAACTCATTTCCTACCTTCTCACTAATCATCTTATTAGTGAACAACAACACGGATTTTTACCCTTGAGGTCAACTTGTACAAATCTGTTGGAAAGTGTATACGATTGGTCCATTGCGATACAGGAGAAGAAACACACGGATATTATCTACTTTGACTTTCAAAAAGCATTCGACTCCGTCTCGCACTCAAAGCTCGCAGTAAAACTTCGTGCCTACGGTATTAACGGCAATCTCAGTGCATGGCTAGTTGACTTTCTATCCAATCGTACTCAATATGTACGAGTTCACGAAACACTTTCAAATCAATCAAATGTTACAAGCGGCGTTCCCCAAGGTAGTGTCCTTGGGCCTACTTTGTTTCTTATTGATGTCGTTGAAAATATTACTAACAAAACGATCTCGATTAAGCTCTTCGCTGACGACATCAAATTCTATTCCAGTTCTTGTTCGTCTACATGTGATCTACAGATGGCTATTGACGAGCTGATGTCGTGGAGCAAGACATGGCAGCTCAACTTAGCTCTTGAAAAATGTGTACTATGTACGATTTGTCGCAGCAAGAACAGTCGAAGGCAAATCTCTAAATATTTTGTAAATAAACATGAGGAGCTTGAGAATGTTGCTCAAATGAGGGATCTGGGGATAACTATTGATGAAGGTCTTACTTTCAAGAACCACATAAATGTTATTACACACACTGCCGCAATCAGATCAAGACTTATCCACTGGTCTTTTACTTCAGGAAACCATCAGACACTAGCGAAAGCTTTTTGGACGTACATTCGGCCACTCCTTGAATACTGCTCCTCTGTATGGAGTCCTCACCATAGATTTCTGATAAACAAGTTAGAAAAAATTCAAAGAAGATTCACCAAGAATATTCCCTCTCTTCGTCAGGCACCTTACCCCGCCCGCCTTAAGATGCTCGGTTTGCAGTCTCTCGAGTACCGAAGGCTTGTTTTAGATCTCAGCTTATGTTACAAGATATTGCATGGAAATGTATGCACCAATCTGGTGCATCATTTTCACCCCACCAACTACCCAGCAACCAGGGGTCACAGTTACAGACTTCGAACAAATGTGTTTTCAGTAGATACTACCAAGTACTTTTTTCTAATCGTGTTGTGAATGTTTGGAATTCATTGCCGGACCAGATTGTTTCTTCTCCTACTTTCTCGGAATTTAAACATCTTATTGCTCAAATGGATTTATCTCTACTTTTGTCTGATATACGTTGAATGAGTCGCCATCTTACTGTCGATGTTTTTCTCTAATACTATTACTATTATTATTTTCTTCTCATTAGAATGTTACTTATTATGTCATTCTGACTGTAAATGTTATTGTACATATTTTTTTAGGGATGGAGTTAGCGATTCATTGAATCCTTCCACTCGTTTGTGAAAAATAAAATAAATAAATAAATAAATGTATATAATTATATATATATATATATATATATATATATATATATATATATATATATATATATATATATTATAAACATAAGTTGGCGTTATATTTTCTTTAATGCACGCTCCGTTAAATATTACTGCCCATTTGGCGTTAATTAATTTTCTTGCCAAATTCTCGACGTTGCGAAATGCAGGAGAAAAACGAATATTCAACAAGTTATGTTCAGTAAATTGTAATGTACATGATGAAGTTTGTGGCAGATGGAACATCACAGGAATAAGGCGCTTATGGAGTTTATGCAGAGTACAAAGACGCGAAAGGTAGTTAGATGCCCAGACAATATTACAATAAAAAATATAAGGAAAAACCAAAGCCTAGTAAAGCATCAGAGAATATTTACAAAACGACATATACGTGACAATATGCCAATATTTTTAGAGACTGTAGATTCAACATAACGTATATGCTCCAACCATGTAAGATGTTCATCTAACAGAACTCCTAAAAAATTGCTATATGAGACACGTATAATAGGAACATTGCATATGTGAAAACAAGAATTGACAGGAACATTTTGTTTCTATGGTGAAACAAAATATAATTTGTTTTTTCCAGATTTAATGAAAGTTTGTTGCTGCAAAACCAATTGTAAATAGATGTAAGCCCATCATTTATATAATTAAACAAATTGTTTCCGTCATTGCCAGAAGCAAAAAAATTAGTATTATCAGCAAACAAAAAGTAATCAAAAGCTTCTGAGATTAAAGAAAGGTCAGTTATATAGATTATAAAGAGAAGTGGGCCCAGTAAGGAACCTTGTGGCACACCGCAAATAATTACTCTCTCAAAAAACTTTAAAAATAACTCAGTATAGATATTGGTCGGTAGTTAGTTATAAAACTCCTGTTTGCAGAATAGAATTGCTTAATGGCAGAAGTGATTAGTGATTTAAAGTGATTTTGAGATTTGATAAATCTTTGTCTTCTTTCTAATGATGGGTTTTTGAGATAAGCTTAATAAAGTGTTTTTTTTTCTTACAAATTTTTAAAAGCAATGGAGTCATCCACTCTTTTTTAAGACTATTTGTTTTCTGCACACTAGCTATCCAAGGAAAACATGAATTATAGATTTTGAAATATTTTCTAGTAAATAAGGAATATGCTAATGTAGTTTCATTATTTTCCATAGCTTCTACAACATCAGACAAATCAGTAACAACCAATCTTTTTCCAAAGAGACCATTGTTATTAGTGTGCCTTCTTAATCCAACCTGTTTAATTTTACAATTTATACTGTAAATGTGATCAATTGATAAGAAGAACGGAAAATTATCTGAGGTATCATCGATCAAAATCTTAGAAAGTGTGAACTTTAAAGGTTGATTAGTGAAGATATTGTCAATTGCAGAAGCTGAAGTTAAACCTTTTCTAGTGGGTTTGAGAAATACAGGCAAAAGCAAGTATGATGCTAAGGATGTTCAGAAAATTGAAAACAGAAGTGTTATTATTCTTATCCAGTAGGTTAATATTAAAATCATTAAGCAAAACAAGGCTCGTTTCCCGATAGTCAAGGCAATCCAATATGGCACTGAGCTCATCATTGAACTTGTGTACATTAGTACTTGGTGGACGGTAAATCACACAAGCAATAAACATTTGCTTCCAGCCATAAACAAAACAGCAATAAGTTCAAAAGTTAATATAGTACAATTCCAGTTTTCTGTTTGGATCAGAGAATAAATTATTTGATTATGAATAAAGATTCCAACAGCACCACCTTTTTTGTGTCTTTTGATTTGAAAATAAAATTGAAACCTGCTATTTTAATTGTGTTGGATTTTTTATTATCTAACCAGGTTTCGGTGATTGCAACAATTTTTGGATTTGTATCATTTACTAATAATTCTAGTTCTTGTATTTTATTCTGTAAGCTTCTACTTTTCACATGTATGAGTGTTAAGTTCTTGGAAGGCAATTTCATAACCAACTGTTTTATTTCCTGATGAGTAACATACGTAACTGGGTCATTAAAGTCAGTATCAAAAAAATTATTATCTGGATCAAAACTACTATCAAACAAAAACGAGTCTTCTTCCATAATGAAAAAACCAAATATTTTCCTCCATCCAGTTTTATTTTTAATGAAATTTGAATAAATCTTCAGTGCACAAAATTTGGAGAAGCCTGTCAGTAGTCTTCAGTTTTATAAAAATGTTACCATGGTAGGTCCAAATTGAAGAAATTTTATGCTCTTTGAAAAGTTTTCTCCCCTTAGAAAAAATTTCTGATTTTCTTTTGATCAGGTGCTCATTAAGATAAATTCCTGAGCTAATGTTTTGACCTCTCAATACTTATCTTGAAAAGTATACTCTGTCTCTTAAATGTTTGGTTCCAAAAGTGACGACTATTGGTCTAGGCCGACCTCTAGGACCCGATATTCTGTAACCAGAAACCAGATCACCTGCCGAAACCTCAACTCCGAGTCTTAATTTGCAGCAACCCATCACAGCCTCCAGCACATTTCCTCGCGATATTGCTATTGAGATAGACTCATCATTCACTGAGACTGATGTCTTCTCTGCCAAAGTGACCTCTGGAATGCCGTGAGTTATTAGATTGTTTCCTCTAAGCTGAGTCTCTAGTTGATCACTTTGATTTGTAGACTTTTATTTTTTTCGCTAAGGACTTTCATGTTAGCGAGGCTTAGAAGCTTGTTTTCTTCACTAACTCTATTCAGCTCCTTGACGTATGGTTTCAGCTCCGTTTTAACTGCCTTAGCTACATACCTCATTATCGTCTCATTTACGAACTCCTTGAGCTCTCCTATAAAAGTTGGTAACAGTTTATCCTTCAATTTTCAGACAAAGACCCTAAGTTTTGTTCTTCAAACATAACATTTTCAGATTTTAATACCTCGCGTGACATTGAGAAATCAAAAAAAAGTTCGTATTCGCGTGTTTATTTACCATGTCAGACCACCACCATAATTTTCTGGATGACAATACATGAATTAGGCCTTAAATCAATTAAAATTAATCAAACCAAATTAATCAATTTGTTTTTGTATAAGTCGCCAGAGGTCCAAAATAATTAAACAGTACGGATGTTTATTTATAAGTCGCCAGAGGTCCAATATACAAGATTGAGCGTAACGGTTGTTTTAGATTCAAAAATTTTAGTTTCTTGACTCAGATAAAAAAGCAAATAAAAGCTTTAATTTTTAAATTTATTTTTTATCTTTACTTGTTCCTGTATGAAAACTACCTCCTTGCCAAATCTCATCAAGATCGCTCTAGCGGTTCAAATTCTCGACCCAACCCAATCCATGAGTCAACCCACTCCATGGACACCTCTGGTATAGGATCATCATATTACAAAATTGTAGACATAACGATTTTTTAATATGTTGGTGTACAAAAGCCTATTTTAGTTTTACATCATTTATTAGATTGTAATTAATGAATATGCTTTTCAATCGGTGTGGCTGATACATCGTTAAAAAGTTAGGGCGGCAGCATCTTCAAACATGCTTTAAAACATTGCAAGATTCCATGCAATCTCTTACAAACAAATTTTAAACGCTTAAATTTAAAAATTCAAGAAAACAAAGTTAGATATAAAATCTGATTATAATTATTATTGAAATCGAGAGTTTGTGAGCATTGCTATATTCTCTATTGAAGACTCACACAAACGTAAGTAGCGAGGGTCGTTATTCCTTACATCCCTGCATATTTGCGGCATAACTACCGAGAAGAATCCTTGATTTACTATTCCCAATAAGAAGCCAATCTTAACGATCGTGTACAAAATATTCGCATCCATTAACTTCTTTTTTCTTTTTACTCTTCCGAATGTCTCCGTCCTATATAATCTCATTTTAAACGGTTCGCCGGCCATTTGCAAGACTCCACAAACTAGATGGCATAAATTAAAAAAACATCCCGAGAAACATTAAATAAATAATGGATAGAATAAATAATATTTTTATTATAAGTTAGTTATAAGCTATTATAATTAACCTTTGTATTATAACCGAGGGTTTATAAAACTCGGCTTAGAAGTATCATGCACTTAAACGCCTATACATCTACTGGGACAAAATTAACATTTTTGAATACAAATTATTTATTTGATAGATTATGATGCACTACAACAATTTAAGAAACTGTTGTGCCTATGAAATGAACCTAGCCGAGTTAACAACGGACTTGGCCAAGTTGCCGATTGTCGGATCAAACCAGACTTCGAAAAATCAATCCAGTATACGGCTCTAAGTACTACTTAGGTCAGCTCAGCTTTTCATAAACCGACGGTCTTCAAATGAATATCAGCTGAAACTGTTGTGGTTTGTTCCAATAAATTGGAAAGGTGATGCCAACCAATAAAACATTCAAAATTCCTTCAAATGAGTTAAGATGAGATTTAATTTGAGTGAAAGTTTATTTATTTTACAGGCAATGATAAATATGATGATTACGACGATTATGATAATAATGATGATGATGATGACGATGACGACGACGATGACGACGATGACGATGATTATGATGGTGGTGATAATGATACCTGTGAATGAAACAAAGATGATGCAAAGTAGCATTCACATGGTTGTGTTCGACATGACGTCCATTGATATCTTGCGCTCCACTGGTCAGCAGACCTATAAAAACCGCAGTTTGTTATGTCCAGCGTATCGTCTTAAAAGATTTTTGCTTCTAATAAAGTTTTTATATGAAGACTTCTTTCCAGCTTTATCAACGTCTTTCTGTTTATATTTTTGTTTCTCTGCTCCTATCTCTCTCACTTTCTCTCTCTCTCTCTCTTTTCTTTTTCTTTTTCTTTTTTTTTCTTTTTTTTTTTTTTCTTTTTATTTTTCCCTTTCTCTTTTTTTATTCTGCATGTGTTTTTATCATTTCTGTTCAAACTTTCTGCCAAAGGCAATTTGATTTTAGAGATAAAGTTTTCGAAGAACTCAAAGTCAAAAATTGTTTGAAGTTTTTTTTTCTTTAAGGTCTTTTCAGACTTCTGTTAAAAATGCTTTTCATGTTCTTATCTAATTGAAAATTTGCTAGCAAGTCTATTTATAATTATTATATTATTGTTTCTAATAAACAAACCTTAAATAACAGTCGGTATTTACACCTTTATAATAAAAGTTCTTGAAGTTTTAAAAATATTTTCTCACTTGAAGGAATTTTCATAAAAACAATCCAGCCTATTTTGAACAAATATTTGTTTGCAAACAATGAAATGATTAAATTCTCAAAATTCGTTTTTTATAAAAAAAAAATGTATTTGTTACACTTGTTCCAGCACGAAATACGCCAAGCTAAAATTCAAAACGATAATGCAATCAAGTAAATACAACGTCATTATTATTTATAATAAAAAATGTTTATTGAAATTAAACTTTCATAATATTGCCTGTTTTTTATCATCTACAAAAAATTTTATTTGTTTCCCAATGTTGTTTATGATAGAAATCTACGGCCGGACTAAGCCATTTTAGAGCCCAAAGCACAAACCCACATAGGTGCCTCCTACTGCCCGGGGCCCCTGATCATTCACTGCCCGTGACCGCTGGTATGTTCAAAATTATGCAAAGAAAACACTTGTTAACAAATATATTTGTAGTTTGTACTACTATCACTCATACAATACCTACAATAAAGTATTTCTATACTAAAATTCAGTTGTTTCTGGACTTAAATTTGTTTAAGAAACGTATTTTGTACTCGATTTTTCGACCACTTGTACAGGTCCAATTGACTTGAAAATTTCCAAAAACATGTATTTCCGCTAACATTGAAATATTGTAAAACTTTATTTAAAAATATTTTGTCTAAATTTGAGATATCTTTATTTGATTGTATGAAACCGTCTCACTTTTTTTTTGGCCTACCCTGTATATATATATATATATATATATAAAGAAAATTGTTTGTGAGAAAAATATGAAATTGGTCATAAACTGTTCAAAATCGGGAGAGCGAGTGGAAACGGGAGCTAGAGAATGAGCGGGAACGGGAACGGAAAAGTGACCGAGAGCGAAAGTGCGAGCGTGAAAAAGAAAACCACCGGGAACGGGAGAGCAGCCAGGAAAACGACCGGGAACGGAAAAGTGGCCGGGAGCGGGAAAGCGACCGGAAACAGGAGAGCAGGCGGAAGCGGGAAAGCGACCGTGAGCGGGAGAGCAAGCGAGGAAGGAAACGGGAGTGAGAAAGAAAAACGATAGAAAAACCTCTAAAACCCCGGGCAACGCCTGGTACCTCGCTATCAAAAAAAATTGAAATACAAAAAATAAAATAAAAACATGTTGAATGAAAAATTTAATAAAAATAAATATAGAAAAAACTGGCTATGAATGTAAAGTCACAAAATTTTCAAATTGCAAGTGGAAAACAAAAAAAAAGTTTGTTTTGCGATTATTAAAACTAAAATACTCCATCTATAAAGTTTTATAAAAAATGAAACTAAGCTAGTGAACGATAAAAAAAAATTATGAATACATCAAACGTTCAAAGTTCACAATATTCAATTAAAAAGAAGAAGCAATCAGCTTAAAGTTGATGTTTTTTTCTCTGGTGAAAAAAATTATTCAAATCATCCTTCAAAGTGAAAAAGTGTTTCATATATGATCGAAACAAAGTACTACTGTGCCAAATACAACTCTGTCAAAAAAATTTACATGAGTGTTAAAAGAGAGAAGCAGACATAAAAAAAAAAGAAATAATACTAGCAAATATTAAATTCTGACCAAAAACCTAACAACACTGTTTATCATTCACGTGTTTTACATATGCTTAACTAATTTGAACGGTAGAGTTCAGTTGTTCTAGTTATTCATTGGTTAACAGTAAAAATAATTGACAAGTCATGTGGAATGTTGACAAGTCATGTGGAATGTTGACATGTCATGTGGAATGTTGGCATGTTATGTGGAATGTTGGCATGCCATGTTGAGTGCAGACAATTTTAAACCTTTTTTTTAATTTTCTAGCTAACTTGAAGTACTTAAACTTCTTTCAATTTCTTTTTGAAAAAATGTTTGCTTAGCAACAGGTAATGAGTTATTAATGACACACTTATCAACATAAAAAATAAGGAAAGAGTGAATAAAAAATTTATATAATTGTTATATTTCGAAAAATTTAAGTAATTCTAGAAAATAATGCTTAAAGAGGTTATTTTGTTTGTTGATGTTTCCAAATTTAAACTTGTATTCATAAAATGAAAATGAAACTCATGTACAAATTACCGCTATTATTTAATTAGCCAACAAGCAGTAAATGTAGATAATAATGCACCTACTAATGGCTAGCATCATGCAATGAAGATGATAATGATTACGATGATGATGATGGTGGTGGTGATGTTGATGATGATGATCAAGAGGAAAATGATGATGGTGGTTGTGGTGGTGGCGGTGGCGGTGACGGTGATGATGATGACGATGACGATGACGATGACGATGAAGACGACGACGACGACGGTTATGGTTGTGATTGTGATTGTGGTTGTGGTTGTGGTTGTGGTTGTGATTGTGATTGTGATTGTGATTGTGATTATGATTATGATTATGATTATGATTATGATTATGATTATGATTATGATTATGATTATGATTATGATTATGATTATGATTATGATTATGATTATGGTTATGATTATGATTATGATTATGATTATGATTATGATTATGATTATGATTATGATTATGATTATGATTATGATTATGATTATGATTATGATTATGATTATGATTATGATTATGATTATGATTATGATTATGATTATGATTATGATTATGATTATGATTATGATTATGATTATGATTATGATTATGATTATGATTATGATTATGATTATGATTATGATTATGATTATGATTATGATTATGATTATGATTATGATTATGATTATGATTATGATTATGATTATGATTATGATTATGATTATGATTATGATTATGATTATGATTATGATTATGATTATGATTATGATTATGATTATGATTATGATTATGATTATGATTATGATTATGATTATGATTATGATTATGATTATGATTATGATTATGATTATGATTATGATTATGATTATGATTATGATTATGATTATGATTATGATTATGATTATGATTATGATTATGATTATGATTATGATTATGATTATGATTATGATTATGATTATGATTATGATTATGATTATGATTATGATTATGATTATGATTATGATTATGATTATGATTATGATTATGATTATGATTATGATTATGATTATGATTATGATTATGATTATGATTATGGTTATGATTATGATGATGGTTGTGGTGATTGTAATGGTGATGATGATGACTACAATAAGTATAGAAATAAGAAAAGAAAGAACGAAAGAACTATTAAAATACTTGCTTATGGTCAGAATCCATAAAGAACATATCTGATTGAAATTGACAAAAAAATAATTGACCATTGAAGAAACTTTGAATTGAGTTTCTCTTTTTTAAAATAACTTTAATTTATTAAGCTTGTTGAATAATAATTTTTTTTCAAATTATTTTCTCAACCTAAAATATAACTTTCGATTGAAGAAAAAATTAGGACATTTACAATGAATTAATTATATTTAATTATTGTATTTTGATATTGTTTATTTCTAATTATTTTATTTTCAATTATTGCATAATTTAAATGCAATTAAATGTGTTATAAAACAAAACTAAACAAACAATTGAATAACGGATTGTAAATACGACAGGAAGACATGAATGGAGAATATTGAAAAATCTTTAATGTCTTATCTTCATATTGCCATGTGGTTGCCTTCATTCGAGTAAAAATAAAGCACATCCTTTGCAAACATTTTTGCGTATTTTGATATTCTCTCAGAAAACCAGTGGTATTAGTATATAATAATTTCTATTATGTTGCTTTTACTTCATCGTTGTACTTTTTCCGTGATACATTTGTAAACATAGCTGATATTGGCCAGTTAGCTCTCGACGCTACACGTTATATTTTTTATTCGTAGGTGTATTTTTAAATGAGTTCTAATGATGGCTATAAAAAAAGCCGAAACCTGCAGGTCAGCTCATGACTGAAATAAAAATATGTATTATTTCGTTTAACAGTTGCGTGGTCTTCGAGAACTTTGTAAGCTAATACGTCTAATTGAGCTGTTAGAGATGAGCTATAACATTTAATCGGAATCAAATTAACAATTCGCCAATAAAAAGTTGAATCGGATTCTCAAACCTCCATACACCTGTCTGTTAATTTCTAAACGAATCGCATTTACTTTCAATTAATTATGTTTTTACGCTTGTATATACTCTTTTGATATACTTTTTAAACTTTACGATGTAAATAAATAAAGTTAGAATACACAATTGTGTTCATAAAGAACTTCAAGATATCGAGATACTTTTGTAACGATTTTGGAAAAATAAAAAAAGTAAGAAAGAAAAAATAAAAAGTGAGAGAAAAATTAATGGGCGATAAAATATTGAAAGGGGAAAAGAGGGGGAGAAGAAAAAAAGGGAAAGAGGGGGAACAAAAAAGAGGGGGAAGAAAAAAGGGAGAGGAAAAAAATGGGGAAGAAAAAAGAGGGGAGAGAAAGATGGAATGATTGTAAACTATCTGTTGTTGTTTTTTGTTGTTGTTGGTACGAATAATTTCTGCGTAAAAAACAATTTCATGAGACAACACGCGAAGAGGTTCTCTCCTATTCGCTGAATTTATAACCAGGCCCCCTCCGCTAATAACTTTCTTCTGTACGCTCACCACTAAATCAGTATTCGCTTGATATCTCTCGCAAGCCCTTCAACACCCGGGGCTCGCCCGCCTACATGCACCGTCTTGTTGCATCGACAGCAGACGGCGTACCTACCCTATGACTCCCCAGAGTGATATGTAATTCTTTATCACCTGTTTTCCATCTATGTAATGCTCCTTACCCGAAAATTTATTAAAGTGTGCCAACTTGCACAACGAATGCATAAATTTATCCTCAGTTATGTTCAGTGAAGTATAAACGATTTTGTGACATGATGGAGTGACCGTTGTGACATGGAGCTATTTTTGTATTATGGAGCTGTTTTTGTGACATGGAGCTATTTTTGTGAAAAAGAGAAGTTTTGTGATATAGTGATAGTTTTGAGTCATTGAGTTTTCGCTGTGACATGGGACTGTTTTTGTGACATGGGGCTGTTCTTGTGACATGAAACTGATTTGTGACATTTGTGACATTGTAACGTGGGACTGTTTTGACACGGAGATTTACTTTTGACATGTAAAAGTTCTTGTAACCTTAAACAATGTAATCAAATATTCATGTTTGAATACATTTTGCTTATCAAATAAACAAGCCAAAAGTAAGCCCTTTCCGTGGCAACCCCACATTTATATCCAACATAACATTCATATCCAACATCACATTCATATCCAACATCACATTCATATCCAACACCACATTCATATCCAACATCACATTCATATCCAACATCACATTCATATCAAACATCACATTCATATCCAACATCACATTCATATCCAACATCACATTCATATCAAACATCACATTCATATCCAACATCACATTCATATCCAACACCACATTCATATCCAACATCACATTCATATCCAACATCACATTCATATCCAACATCACATTCATATCCAACATCACATTCATATCCAACATCACATTCATATCAAACATCACATTCATATCCAACATCACATTCATATCCAACACCACATTCATATCCAACATCACATTCATATCCAACATCACATTCATATAAAACATCACATTCATATCCAACATCACATTCATATCCAACACCACATTCATATCCAACATCACATTCATATCAAACATCACATTCGTATCCAACATCACATTCATATCTAACATCACATTCATATCCAACATCACATTCATATCCAACATCACATTCATATCAAACATTACATTCATATCCAATATCACATTCACATCAAACATCACATTCATATCCAACATCACATTCATATCCAACATTACATTCACATCAAACATCACATTCACATCAAACATCACATTCATATCCAACATTACATTCATATCCAACATCACATTCATATCAAACATTACATTCATATCCAACATCACATTCATATCCAACATCACATTCACATCAAACATCACATTCACATCAAACATCACATTCATATCCAACATCACATTCATATCAAACATTACATTCATATCCATCATCACATTCATATCAAACATTACATTCATATCCAATATCACATTCACATCAAACATCACATTCATATCCAACATCACATTCATATCCAACATTACATTCACATCAAACATCACATTCACATCAAACATCACATTCATATCCAACATTACATTCATATCCAACATCACATTCATATCAAACATTACATTCATATCCAACATCACATTCATATCAAACATCACATTCGTATCCAACATCACATTCATATCCAACATCACATTCATATCCAACATCACATTCACATCAAACATCACATTCACATCAAACATCACATTCATATCCAACATCACATTCATATCAAACATTACATTCATATCCATCATCACATTCATATCAAACATTACATTCATATCCAACATCACATTCATATCAAACATCACATTCATATCCAACATCACATTCATATCAAAATCACATTCGTATCCAACATCACATTCATATCCAACATCACATCCGTGTTGCCATGCAAACATTATTTATAATATTAACTTTGATTTAAATTTAACATCGGTCCAGGAGCATTTAAAGGTTCACTTTTGTTTTTTTTAAATCACAAATGACGTGAGCGTGATGGGACTATTTACACTGTCAAGTGCTTTTAAACGAGACTCCATTCAAAAATAATAGTTTATACATTTTTTTCATCTATTCTATTTTCAAAAATTTTAAATAATCTAGAAATGTTGCAGACACTTTGTCACATCTAATGTGATGTTTTAAAGTTCTCTTTCAATGTCAGAATGTTTTTTTGCATTAAATTGTCACATTTTTAGCTACTTAGTGATTTAAATTGTCACAATTGCAGCTGGTCATTGCATTAAATTGTCACATTTTGACTGTTTAATAGAGATGCACCGATAGTGTCGGTATCGGCAGTATCGGCCTTTTTTACAAACTTTTATTTATGTTACAATATCTGTTCGTGTGTGTGGCTTTCTCTGTACCCAAATCTTGCAAGTAAAATTTATCCAGCTTTTTGACTAGCTAAAAAGCTGAAACTTTCAGCATAGCTTTATATTAGATGACAATACATAATTCAATAAAAAACATTAATTCGAAGATCTATCGTATTTCTAAATCGACTGTATTTGGAATCAAAGTGTGTGTTGAAAAACTCGTTTTTTCATATACTTGTTTCAGGTATCGGTATCAGACATGTAAAATTTTGAGGATCATTGGCCGATACCAATACTTTTGACTATTTACTTATTTCTATTAAATGTTTTAGCATAACAACACAAATTTTAAGTAAAAACTTTATTTAAAAACAAAGAAACTGAATTGATAATGTTCAATAAATTAAATAATTAATGTTCAATAAATTGAATAAATAATGTTCAATAAATTAAATAAACAATGTTCAATAAATTAAATTAAACATGCGCAGAATGCTTGTATTGCGCAAAATTACTTAATGTTGCGTAATATTGGTTAATGATTGCGTAATATTAGTTGATGATTGCGTAATAGCAGGGTATATGAGCGTGAATGGTTTGACAGAAATAGTAAATTAATTAATAGCTTTATCCTAAAGTGAAAAATGTAAAAAAGAAAAAAAAGAAATGTCAACACCCCCAAGAGAAACAGGCTCTCTCCAGATACGAGTGAAAACCTGATATTCTTGCACCATAATTTAAGAATATTTAACTTTAAATATTAACTATAAAGTTACTAATATTTGAATTCTATTGAAATATTTCAATACAATATTATCACGATATTGTGATTTTTTTACATAAACAGTAGCAAATAAATAATTAAATATTGAAAAGTATCGGTAACGGTATCGGCATCGGCTTCGGCCTCTTTCATGATATGTGTATCGGTATCGGTATTGGTATCGGCCATATTTATGGTATCGGTGCATCTCTACTGTTAACTGATTTATAGCTGTGACAGAATATTTAAACTAATTTTTTATATTATCACTTAGCTTTGTTTTATAATTTGTGATTACTTTCTATTTATTCATCAACTTGCTCTAAGCCCTTACACAGCCATTTACCAATTTGATAATACAACCATCAACTTCGTAATCAAACTACCCATTTGATAATACAACAATCAGCTTAGTAACACAAATACCAACCTAGTAATACAACTACCCATTTAGTAACACAACCACCAACTTAGTAATCAAACTACCCATTTAATAATACAGCCATCCACATGTTACAACCACAGTTAGTTTGATAATATAACCACCAGATTGGAATTACATCTACCCGGTAACTTTTCATTCATCAACCTACCACTCACTTAGTGATCCATCTACCTACATACCTAACCTACCAACGAGTAAAAAAGTGTACCCATGGACACCTTACCCGAGTGTATACGCGTTACCCGTAGATTATTTGGTTTGACCGTAATACACTAAAACCTTTCCGCTTTACTAGTACAGTAATATGCAAACAATAACCAACAAAATATCTTACAAACAATATTTCATTAAGTGTAGTTTAATAACTTTAATCTTCTATATCTTATTAATCAGTAAAATACTGACTTAACGTTTAAAACGTCAATGGAAGTTGCCATGCTTAGTTTTGTTCACATAAGCACTTGCAACTGCGGTCAAAATGTATTTGTTTATATCGAGATTGGACCAGCATCACTGAACATTGGCGTAGCTTAGGAGGCTTTTGGCGTCCGGAACAAAGTCTTAGAAATGGTCTCTTAGCAAATGTCATCTTTCAACTTTTTCTCCAAAAATAACCGCGGGGGAGGGTAGTCGCAGGTACTTTTCCAAAAATTAATTTTTTTAAAACTTCATACACTTTTGCCTCCACTGATATTGCGCCCCCCATTAGCACCCCTAGCCAGCAGGCACCCCTCACAACGTCACTTGCACTGAAAGCCTGCTCGGTTTTGTTCTAAGCCGCTAGAATAGTAAATAAACTGTGAGTGACTTTCACCAGTCTAATTTTGTTTGCAACCTGCGTTTTTCAAAAATAATATGGGCTTATTTTGTAGATATCGACCATCAAGTTAAAGTACTGACCTATTTCATCAACAGTATCGGCATCTCTGTCATAATATTTTTCAGCATTTTCTGAGTCCTGTAAATCAGAATCTTGCAAACCACTTTTAGGTTTCTTCACTGCGGAAAAGTCTGTTTATTGATGTCTTTCACATTCTTCGTCAGTTCAGTACAGGACATCTCAGTTTCATAGTCATCTTTGTACTTCAGATCTTTCTTCTGCAAGTGTGGCATTCATGCAAACCGGTATTACCAAATTATGTGTGTCTCTTTCTTCTCAACAATAATTTTTGTTGCAGCATCATCGAAACGTTTTCATAGCTTGCAAACCGACGGTAAAGTTTTATTTTTAATACCGGCAAGATAAGCTAGGTTGTTAGTTTTCGTCTGCTTGATTGTAACTTTTGGAAACGGAAGAAGCTGAACAGTAACGGCACAACCTGTGTCACGTTCATTTGATAAACTACCTAATTATAGTTGTTATTTGCATTTAGTTTTGAAAAACTTAAAAAAATAAAATTTCACCAGTTTCGGGTAAACCCTTACCCGTTGACGTTTTACCCGTAACCGGTCCGTACCAGTTACAGTTCTACCATAGCCGACCCTTTCTCGCAAATATGGGTCGGGTACGGACATATTTGCTCAGCCCTACTACCTACTAATTCACCCAGCCCTACTACCTACTAATTCACCCAGCCCTACTACCCACTAATTCACCCAACCCTATTAAACACTAACACACCCAGCCTTAATACACACTAATCCACTCAGCCCTACTACCCACTAATCTACCCAGCACTACTACCAATAATCCACACAGCCCTATTAGCCACTAATCTACCCAGCCCTACTACCCACTAATCTACCCAGCCCTACTACCCAC
Source organism: Erpobdella octoculata (assembly GCA_963978895.1). NCBI lineage: Eukaryota > Metazoa > Annelida > Clitellata > Hirudinida > Erpobdellidae > Erpobdella > Erpobdella octoculata. Next base: position 12,700,068 of record OZ022246.1, read on the forward strand.
TAATCCACCCAGCTATACTACCCACGAAATCACCCAGCCCTACTACCTACAAATCCATCTAGCCCTACCACCCACTAATCCAACCACGCACTCACCTGCTCATACTCAGATTCTTCGGGTGACCTGATGAGAGCCACCTTACCGGTGAAACGATCGACATTAAACAAGGAATGATCACCGTTCTCGTTCTTCTTGAAGCAGCTGGCCAGAGAATAAGACACGTTCGAATTGGCAACATCAGCATCACCGTCCTCGGCCAAAACCCATGCCACGGTTTGACCGACCGATGCCCTGTTGTAGACTGAAAAATTGAAGTCTGCCGGTGGATGAACGAATACTGGGGAGCAGTCATTAGCATCTAAGATTTGTACTGTTACGTAGGCCGTTGAGAGCCGGGATGTCCCACGGTGGTTATTTACGGTTGATGAGATCCCGGCACGTTCCTTGCCTTCTTCAACGGCTTCGACGAGAAACTTATAAAACTCCTGTCTTTCTCTGTCTACCGGGAACTTTAAAACAACGTCTCCTGTTTTAGAATTGACGGAAAACATGTCGTTCTGAATGTCAGAAGAGTCCATATGTGCTGATCTATGATTTTGTTCGTTGAGTTGAGGCAGCTTTTTCCTCTCCTGGTGCAGTAGAAATGTTAGTAGCGGTGGCGACGTTGACGAGGATGTCGGTGATGATAGCGAAGATGACGACGACGATGATGATGACGATAATGACGGTGAAGAGAAAGGAGATGGGACAACGAGTGCTTGTTGATAAATGGCGCTTTTACGGGTTTTATGGCTATTCGAAATGTCTCGCTGCAATTGATCGTCTGTAACTTTAGTATCGAGAAAGTCATCGAATCTATGGTGGTGATTGTTGCGGAAGTTTCTTCCGAGGCGATAATACGTGGACGTGTCCGTTAGAGATGCGTAATTGTTTATACGATAAAAGAATTGATTGTACGGCGTGGAATCCGCATCGCTGGCCGAAACCCTGCCGACGATGTAGCCCGGTTCGACTATTTCTGAAACTGTAAAATGGTAGCTTTCCTGGGCGAAAATGGGAATCTCGTCGTTCTCGTCTTGTACTGTCACCTCTACGACTGCCGTTCCTGTCAGTCTCCTCGTCTCGCCGTTGTCAATGGCGACGACGATGAGACGGTGACTGTTCTCAAGCTCCCTGTCGAGAGAAACGGCCGCTGTTATGAGGCCGCTCTTATGATCGATGTGAAAATAACTGAAGTTTGATGTAATTGCTGTCGAAGGCAAACTGGAGTCGGTGAAAAATGACGTCGATAATAGTGGTGATGATGATGATGACGACGATAATTGGGATGCTTGAGATTTACTATAGAAGTGTGGTGAGGATGCTAAGAGCGGTGTCAGAGAGTGTGGAGAGTTACGAGTCGTTGCTCTCGCTAGAAGGTCTGTATTGTTGTACTTGTAGTTGAAGAAGTAGTAGGAGACCTTGCCATTGCTTCCATCGTCAGTGTCGACTGCGGAAACTACAAGGACCGGTGAACCAGGAGGATTGTTTTCTTTAATGTTGCAATGATAGAAGGATTTGATAAATGCTGGCTTGTTGTCGTTGATGTCCGTTATGTCCACTGTCAGTTTCGAGACTGATTCGAGTGAGGGCAGGCCGTAGTCTCGACATGTTAGATGGAGGACATATCTAGAGGAGAGTGGATATAAAAAAAAGCGTTTAAAAACGTATTTACTTATTGGGCTGTATTAGATATTTTTATTTATGAGTTTTAGTATGAGTGGATAATTGGATAAACAAACCAGACCAAAATAATAATTATAGGTGAATAATTTATGATGATCGGAGTACATTTATTGGAAATAATTTATTTCTTATGTTTTTTTGTGTCCTTTTATTTCATTTTAGCGTGAGTTAATAGAAAGGTCGAAACTCATTAAATGGAAGATTTGTGTTCTTTATTGAACAGAAAAGCATCGCATATGTCAGTTTAACTCTTCCATTTTCTGACAATCTCACGTATCTCTTGAGACTTATTTCTCTGTTCTTTTGTCTTTTTCTCCATATCTCTTATTCTCTCTCTTTTTCTTTCTCTCCCCCTCTCTCTCCTTCTCTAACACACTTGTATACACTTTCTCTCCTCCATCTTTTTTCGCCACTTTCTTTCTTGTTTTTTAATTGTGTATTGTATGCTCACTCTCTTTACTTTTTATTCCATTTTTTTAAAAACTTGAAAGTTTCACAAATTTCCATTTTAATAAACTGGTCGCTGAATGAGTTTTCAAACGAGCTTCCTAAAATTGTATAAAACAGTTTGGCATTTAACAAATTTAAAGCTCGAAGCCTGACAGAAATAAAACCTTTCTTGAATTCTTTTCATGAAAGCACCTTCCTTCTTTTTGTGTATGCCCACACAATCACACACGCATAAACTCAAACCCATACAAAACCACACATAACATACACATAAACTCAAACACATACAAAGCCACACATAAAAACACGCATAAACTCACTCAAACACATACAAAACCACACATAAAAACACGCGCATAAAATCACACAATTACAAAACCACACACAATCTTGTTCACCCCTCTCCTGTCCTCTTCACCAAGATGACATTTGAAAAATGCCGAAAAGAATTCTGGTATGCATAAATGACAGTGCGGTTATGTGTAATATTTTTTCCAAGTTTGTTTAAATAACAATTCTGTGATAAAAATAACTCGTACCGATAACAACACGAGCGATGAGGCCTACATTTTTCTTAAAGTAGAATTAATGAAAAAACAAACATGGAGTTTTTCGGGGTTATAAATGACATGACACAGGTGATGACGATGATGACGGAGATGATGTTGGTTATGCTGATGAAAGGACACTCGATTGAAATCAAGCAGAAGGACAGCATTAATGAAGGACATTCGTCACTTGTAGTGACGAGACCAATGTAGATTCTCACCACCATAAATACCAATCCCATCTTTTCTTCTTTCAAACATATTTTTTCTCTCCCCTCAATTTTTCTTTTTTCTCTCTCTCTCTTTTTGATCTTATATTATTTTTCTTTATCTTCCTTTTTCCGCATTTTTATAACATACATTTTTGTCACCTTTAGTTCGTCCTTCCAGTGTTCCTTCCTAAATATTCTAAGCAATTAAATACCGGAGAAAAGCATTGCAGTTTGGCACCTCGACCGCCGCAAATTGCCAACAGCTACAAAATATGCGCTGTTAAATCACAGATCACATCTTTTAGGTTTGAAAATAACTACAAAAAATCCCTCGGAAGTGGAAGAAGTTGTCCAAAACTGGGAATGTACCAAGTTGACAGTTTTAAGTAGGAATTTAATACAACAAACCAAGTTTTAAAAAAAACTACCAACAGATTTTTTGTTGAAATGTGTTGAAATTATATTAAACTAGTTATAAAACAATTATAATGAAGTTAAAAAAAACTATTGTTGAGTAATATAAGGGAAGAATGTTATATTTTCGAAAAAATAAGAATGTGATAAAAGAAAAATCGCAGTTAATTCCAAAATAGCTTGCAAAAATATGCGAATGTTCATCAGCAGAGCAAGATTTGAGAATGTCAAGCGTGTGTTGTGACTGATGTTGGCTGGCGAAGAAATCACCTGGCTCATTTGCTTGCATGTCTCATTTCAAAACCTGGGAGGAATCCGCATATGGTTTGTCACCTTGGGCATTGTCCGTGTTTGTGGAGCGCTTCATCGAGCTCCTTGCTAGATGGCTAATGATTCATCACTAGCTGGGATGCTTTGAAACGGTTTCTTTAAAAAAAGTCTTTTCTATGTGAACGAATCTTGTAAAGTGAATTTTCAGCCTTTGATTTGGTTCTTTTAATCTTTATAAGCTTTCACATCAAGTTTGTTTTCAATTAAGTTTGCGGTTTCGTTAATTTTTTGCAAATAAATTGTATTAGATTGATACGTTTTCTTGTTTATTGCAAAAACATAGAAATGAGATAAAATCGCTATAGCTTAAGCGTGAAACGTTGGAAGTGAACATATTGTCCTTGAGACGTTAGAGTGGGACGGATTGTATGGAAAAAAGCAAGCAAGTGACTTCTGGTTCTTTAATGATAAAACGTTCTCCATTCTAAAGTTACTCGCTTTTTAAACGCAAAGCATTTCAAAGGTTTTTTTTACTTTTTCGTTCGTTAAAAAAGAAAAAAGAAGTTTTTATATGTACAAGTCACGTTTCTTTTTACCCATCACTATATATATATATATATATATATATATATATATATATATATATATATATATATATATATATATATATATATATATATATATATTAATGTAAAATTACTGGTTTGATGATCAACTTCCTATTGATAAACCTTAACGGATTCAGAATATTTATTAAGAATATTAATTAATTATTTATTTATTAATAGACCAGAAGGTATAAATAGCCTTAACAAAGCCTTCACTTATTATTTTCCAATAAACTGCAAAACCATTCTATTGAGCCCGGTATACGATTTGGCGATATCGTAACATTGGTGTCTTGAAGTGGGATACAAGAATGGTTTTGAAATCATTGGATGAGCTATGGGCGAGTGAAATGAAAGACGAGCTGGAGAAACGTGGCCTGAGCGATACAGGTAAACGCCTCTTAGCCGCGTTAGTGAATGAAGGCTATGGGCCTGACGACGACGAATATTTGTTCGATATTGACGAGGAAGCTGTGGTTAGGCGGAGAAAATTGAAAAACAAATTGCTGGAAGAAGAAAGACAACAAGCGAGAGAAAACATGGCAGCACAGGGGAATACAGGAGAAGGAATGATTCTTGGCCACGAAAACAAAGTAGCAGCAGCCGGTACAACTGTTGAGAGTTTGGTCGCAGGGTTGGCTGAGGCAGTGGTGGACACGGTTCTGGACCAGCGGGTTGCTGGTGATGTGGGTTGCTGCGGCGAAACCCAATTTGAACTGGAGTCCACCGGCTGTATCTCAGAGCATGTGACGGATGACGGCCGTACAGACTGCACAGGTCAGGTGGGTCATGATGATGGGCCTGTCAAAGACGGTCATGATAAGGAAACTTGCAAAGATGTTCAAAATGAACCATGCAAAGATGTTCAAGATGAACCATGCAAAGATGGTGATGGCGAGCCTGGCAAAGATGGTGACAATTATACAGTCGGTTTGGACGTTGACAACAAATCTAAAGAAGATGAAAAGAATGTTGAAAACGAAATGCAAAACGATGAGGATGAAAGTGACGATGATGATTATAATAATGGCAATAACAGCGATGGCTTTTATCCATACAGCGATGGTTCTGAAACGGAAGCCTCCATAACAGACGACGGCACCGAATATTGAAGGTTAGATTTTAGTGACAAATCTGACTCGGATGAAGCAACCGAGGATTTAGAAACGGAGGAAACTCCAATGGAAATTACGTCAGAGCTAACTTGACAAAAAAAAAAGACACTGATTTGAGAGACAATGGCGATAATTTGAAGAAAGATCCGCTGGACGATACGAAATTTGACACCGACGAAAGAGCCGAGTTGGAATTAGAAAAGAAAACGTTCGATTGTAGCTTGGAAGAAAACAAACATGACGGCGATGAACTTCTCCAAAACAACAATAGCAATGCAGCCAGCAAAAACTCTGAAAAAGATGAGCCAAGAACAGAGAACGGTACCGAAGGTTCTAAATCAGATGAATCCACAGAGGATTCTAGATCAGATAGACTAAGAGTCATTTTAAAATTAAATAACAGTCTGATGAAGGGATTTAATGGATTTATGGAAAGTGTTTTTAAAAAACCTTTTGAAGAGTTTCTTGAGAAAGATCTAAAAGATGTGAAAGAAGAAGAAAAAGCAGACAGTTCCGATAAACGGTGCAAAGATGTTCAGGACGAGGCATGCAAAAAAGGCTGTGATGAACCGTGCAAAAATGGCGACGATGAGCCAAAGAAAGACTTTGTTGATAAGTCAAAGAAAGACTGGAATAAACTGCATCAAACGGTTAAGGGACTTGACCATGTTGTTTGCGAATTGCGGTCAAAGCCACGAGAAAAGATCAAGGTATTTTGGTGTTCGTGGCCGAGTCGCATTTCTCAAAAGCGACTATTTTGTTCGGGACGAACAGAATTAAGAAAGGGGTAATAATGTAAAATCACTGGTTTGATGATCAACTTCCTATTGATAAACCTAAACGGATTCAGAATATTTATTAGGGATATTAATTAATTATTTATTTATTAATAGACCAGAAGGTATAGTATAAATAGCCTTAACAAAGCCTTCAATTATTATTTTCCAATAAACTGCAAAACCATTCTATTGAGCCCGATATACGATTTGGCGATATCGTAACAATATATATATATATTTTTTTCCTAACATAAAAGCGCAATGATGTATTATGTATGTATTATGTATTATGTCACCCGATTAGCATCTGCAGGTCTGAAAAAACTCACGTTGATAGATTATGAGACGCTGAACACGGTTTGTTAGGGCACTTTTTTGTTAAAATGTTTACATAAAAAGTTATTAGCCGCGAATGTTTAACGCTTTGCGGATATATATAATGCATCGTACGTCATCGCTGAATATAAACAAGTTGAAAATAAATAAATAACCGAAGTAGTGGTCGGCGGGTTTTTCCCAATTTTAAAGAAGTTGTAAATTATTATTAACGAAAATTTACTATTTTGCAATTATTATTCCTCTTATTTTAATTTTATTAATAATATTACTATTAACGAAGATTAACTATTTTGCTAATATTATTCATATTAATGGAAAGTTCGACGCTTTGCGGATATATTTAATGAAAATATTAAAGGTTTTTTTCGTAGGCAGTTTTTCAAAAATCATTCCAAAACGTTTTCAATTAAAAAATCATCTGCGACTGGCTAAAAAAAGACCACACGCTTCACGCGCGAAGCGTGCGTCTAGGGTTGGTATTAAATAATTGTGCAACTTTTCAGTTTTACACAGTCGATTAAAAAATATTGCGGTTTTGGCAGATATTAATTTGTTTTGTATTTCTTCCACAACTAGGAACTTGTTAAGTAAGTACGATTTCTATTAACTACTTATAGATACGATTTCTATTAATTATTTATAGATACGATTTCTATTAATTATTTATAGATACGATTTCAATTAATTATTTATATACAAATATTTTAAGATATTTAAAGTATTTGAAACGATTTTATTGCTATTAAGTTAGGCGTCATTTGAACATGTGATTGATTTCTAACCATTCACACCGTAATTCACCTTATTAGAAAAGATGGCCCATTTATTCTTATAAGAACTTAAAAAAATAATTTGTATGTATCCAGTTATGAACATATAACTCGTGTTTTTTTTTTAAATTTTATTACAATGGTTTTTGTATTATTTACTCTATCAGTTTTGTTTTCAATTCTATTTTCTCATTTAAACCACAGATCAAAATGTTACGTTGACAATATGTTTTAAAATGCTTTCAAGATCTCAAAACAAAATCTTTTAGTTTGCAAACATCACAGAAACATTGCGTATCTTAGAATCTGTTTTTGTTAAGATTAAAAAATTAATCTTAGAGACAAATTGTTAATCAAATCGAGTCAATGTCAATAGTTAATAAACACTTGTTAATAGTTAATTAATAAACCATGTGTCAAAAGTTAATTAATAAACCATGCGTTAATAGTTAATTAATAAACTATGCGTTAATAGTTAATTAATAAACCATGCGTCAATAATTAATTATTAAACCATGTGTCAATAGTTAATTAATAAACACTTGTTAATAGTTAATTAATAAACCATGTGTCAATAGTTAATTAATAAACCATGCGTCAATAGGTAATTAATAAACCATGCTTCACTAGTTAATTAATTAACCATTCGTCAATAGTTAATTATTAAACCATGCGTCAATAGTTAATTAATAAACCATGTGTCAATAGTTAATTAATAAACTATGTCCATAAAATAATTAGAAATATTTAAAGTTAACAACAAATGGTTTCTAAAAACCATATATATCTAAAATTATATATTCATTTACTATCAATTCATAATTTGTTATCAGCTGAGATTAAGAAGAAACTAAAATCTGGGAAAATTGTTAAAATTAATGACCTAGTTTAATTTTGAATTATTTATACAAAATGTAAAACTGTACAGCAATCGAAATCGTTTTAAAAAAATAACGCGGATTTGGAAAAAAATGTTTTAATGTAACCTAGATCTGAAATTAAGTAAGACTGCAGTGCTTCTGTAAGTACAAACTCGTTTTTATCCACCAGGATGAATGAACTGCATGCAATTTTGGTAATCTAAATAATTTAATAGTTCAATCATTATTTTTTTTTATATAAAACATTTTTTTAATCTTTGCCCTTTGTATTTTCAATTTTCCGTTTATTTTCATCTTGAAAAAATTGAAACCTGCCTGGGGTGCTTGAGTGCTTAGCCTTTTTTTTTAAATTGAGTTAAAGATCAGAACTAAAACAAATTATTGAACCAAAGCTTTTTAGTCGATACACATGAGAAGAATTAAAATGAAATAACTATAAAAAAAAATCATTAAACTTTTAATTATAACTAAAACATGAAAATTATTCAAATCGTTTTAGGGCACTTCAACTTCTGCGTTCAATGTTGTGGCATTTGCAGCACCAGGATCGGTTTTTTAACTTCTTAAATTTTCCGTCAGTGAATTTCTGTTCATTTACGTCAGTTACCGCTTGCGTCGGGCTCCGTTAAAAATATTAACGGACGGAAATTAACGAAATTTTTCACGTTAATTTTTATTAAATTTGATAAAACTTGTTATTTATTTCTTTATTGATTTAATTTAATCATTTTATTTCTTTAAAATTCGTTTGTATTGTATTTTTTGTTTTCTTTGTAAAGGACTTCAGGTGCAATGCGCGGGCGAGTCCGCTATAGTTGAACCCGATACCTAAGCTGGGAGGGATAGGAATCCGAGCACGGAAATTGCGATTTCTCAGAAACGGTAATAGCCAGCCACCTGAGATTTTACAGGTACAGGAGGGTCAATGAGAGACCTACTTCCGGTACCAACCAGAGGTCTGTGGGACCACGTCCACTTTTGCTTTTGGGATATAAACGCTTGCGGTGTCGACGTCGAAATTCTCCGGAACCGCGTGACCTTGAGAAACCAAACTAAAAAAAACATAGGGGTCTAAGTGCCATAACTCGAGTTCAAATTGCAGGGCCACGTGATTTTCGGTTTCGGAGTTATGAGCGCTCAAAAATCGGTACCCCGGATTCGGCACTATTTTTTGCGCCACGCTACAGCCACCCCATCAGGCGAAACGGAGCTGCACTCTACATGGGAAGACGAACCCAAATGGGAACATCTGATGGGAGAAAAAGATTTCGAATTTGTATTCCGGATATGGATTTATAGGCGTTCAAAGATGGCGGTTTTTTTTTTCAATTTTTGTCAGTTTCGTGTCTGTACGTTTGCACTCTCATTTATTCGTGAATGAAATCAAGTCCGAATACGCCAAGTGTAATAGCCTAAAAATATAAGCGACGTTTCATATTTGATTGGTTCGTATATATAGTAACGAGGGAGGTTATTTGTTTTAAAAAAAATAAAATTTCATTTTCCAATTATTGCCGGAGCGGGAAAAATACTGGGTGAGCAAGTGGGAGCAAGAAAGGAATAATGAACAGAAGCGGGAAAACACGCGGGAAAAAGAGAAGAATCGGGAAATCGAGCTGGAAATGAAAGAAAAGCGGAAAAATAAGAAAAAAAGTGGTAAAGAAAGAGAAAAAGAAAAAAATAGAACAAATGCGAAAGCGATAAAAAGCGAGAAAGAAACAACGATAGAAAAATTCCTAAAAACCCGAGCAACGCCGGGTAACCTCGCTAGCTTCTAATATAATTTGAGTTTGTTTTTCAAGAACATAAGAAATAGTTTAAAATAGAATGCCCTGTCCCAGGGCTTCCAAAAACATAAGCTAAGTCACGAAACAAGGACTCTATAAAAGGGAATTGAAATATAATTAAATTAATTATTTAATTAAATTTTTCAAACATGTATAAATTAAAGAAATCTTCAAATAAATATTTTTTCTAATCCTCATCTTAAAAGAAAACTTATTGATCAGTAAACACCGAGGCGTCATTTGGACGACATCTTGTCACTGCTGCAGAAACGTGGAAAATTTTCTTGAAATGCAAAATGCTAACCCATGAGATGAATGTGAATCTTTTCCTTAAAATGACTCTCTTGTGATTCGTTTAACAAATATCATTAAACTCTGATGTAACGTTTGACGTCTGGCTTTCCATCTGATTTGATCACTTTCTAACTACAATTACTCATTAAAATATTAAATTTTTCATATGGAGTCATTTTTTTGCTATTTTAAAGCTAGTTTTTTTATATAATGAAAAAAAAACATTGTTTGTAATAGAAATAACATAAAACAAATACATGTTATGCAAATATTATTATGAAACTATGACAAATGACTTAGCGTTACTGATCAATATATTCACACTTTTATTATTTTTGTTATTCATGCAATGTTACCATTTCAAGACGTGCTGTCCGGTTTACAGATGATGTCCTGTTTACAAATGATGTCCTGTTTACATATGATGCCCTGTTTACAGATTAACTCAATATACGAGCCCTCTAAGACTTTCTGATTTCTAACTTATTTGGAACCCATTTCGACATGGTCTCTCACGTCTTCTTAAAAGCTTATACAAATGAGTTTGCAATGTCGTGGTTTTTTTTTAATTTTTATAGTTTTATTTAATTACTTTTTTCAATGTTTTTATTTAATTGGAAAGTTGATCAAGAATTTGCCAGCAGTTTGTTAATGCAGTGCAGAAAAGAGTGCTGGAAAAAGTTGATAAAAATGAAATATGTACACATGTTTTGAAAATGAACATTATTGCACAAGTTCTCAGAAATATTTTTGATGACATGAATTGGTTGATCGTGCATTTAGTATGCATTTTTTGATGATGTCATGTTGTCATAATGCAGTTGTAAATGTTTGCCTATTTATTTTATGCATTTGCTATTTAGTTGTGTGTTTTGTAAGTTATTTTTAAATCTATCTCTTTTGTGTATGCGCGTGTCGGTTTTGAGGTTATCATGTGATTCGTTTGTGATTATTAATGATTATTGTGCAGTTGGTGATGAGGTTTTATATTTTTTATGAAGTTGTGGATGTTGTCTGGGGTATCGTATGATTTGTTTGTGTTTTTGTGTATTTGTGTTTTTTTATGCGGTAGTTGATATAGTCGTGTTGCTAATGCTCATTTAGGAATGGGTTTGTATGTTTTGTATGCAGTTTTTCATCATGTTTACGCTTAAATATTGCTGTCGAGTAACTAGATGCCGATGCCGCTCAAAACTTTTATGAATAAATATTTTGCTGTCACACCTCATCGCTGAAACATATTTTAAGATCTTCGCCAATGTTATATTTTCTCTTCGGAAACTATTTGGTATCCTTTAAACAAAATTAAATGGCGCCAAAATATGTCAGATGTAATGACTGAGCGTTTGCATCATTGTTAATAATCGTCATTACAGTTTTAGGAAATTTGTTAATAGAAATAGTTTTGGAGAACACAACTTGATAGAACACAATTTATAAAAATGTCTATATTCAAATACCGTTATACAAATATATAATGTGTTCTATTAACATCATAAAAATATATAACACGTTGTATTAACCTTATATAAACAAATAATATGTTTTATTAACATTATATAAACATAAAATATGTTTTATTAACATTATATAAACATATAATATGTTTTATTAACATTATATAAATATAATACTTTGTGGCCTAGAATTATAAATGCCACGTAAAAATGATCAAATTAAAATACTAGCAGGGTAACCCGGTGTTGCTTGGATTTTTTAGTTGTTTCTCGCTTTATGCATAACAGAGCAAATTATTATCAAAAGCAATATTGTTTTCACTTAATTTAAACGTTTTTTGTTCAAATGATACAAATAGAAAAAGCTTTGCGCCATCGGTAGTTGATGAAGTGATGGACCAGGGCAGCTCAACAATCTGAATTATTCCTCCTTCCATCAACGACAAATGATTTATATCCTACCGTGTCCAGTCAGTAATAGTGGATATTATTTAAAAATACAGAGTAATACTGATAAATACCTTTCTATGTGACCTACATCAATAACCATCAATAATCATTATTTTCATATGGAATAATTAATCACTCCCACTATAAAGTATTGAAAAGCACCTGCATATTTATTAAACGGAGAAGACAACAAAACAAAACGGACAAACTTGTAATTAACTATTCAGTTGAATTGTTTACTACTTTATTTCTTGCTGATTAGTTTTTGTATTTAATAATCTATTTAATTATCAACCACTTCAAAGAGTAAACATCCAACGAAGCAATTATCGCAAGTATCACAACGAAGCAATTATCGCAAGTATCACAACGAAGCAAGTATCGGAAGTATCACAACGAAGCAATTATCGCAAGTATCACAACGAACCAAATATCGCAACGATAATATCGACAAAAACTTAATTTCTACGATGTGTTTTATTCGAGAAAGACAGAAATATAATCTGCCAGCAATCGGTGGTCTCATACGAAAACGAGATTCCAGAATTATTTTTAATATAACAAGATAAATAGTTGCTTCCTTTTGATAAAGTTTGTGATAAACTTGAATTTGTAACATGACGTAAGTTTGAATTTTTTTCAAAAAAAAGAAATTTTATTCAAGTGACTTGTGCAATCGTAAGCGGAACGTAAAAAAAGTTGTTTACGCATTGATGACTGGAGCGGCGCGTCATTTCCGCTTCGTGACGTCATAACTAATCGTCACATTTGAACCTGGTTGTGGTTTTCATCTTTGTGCTTTGTTTGTTTAAATATATGTGAATGTGTGTCTGCTGGTTCAATACAGGTGGTGATGCGTGACGTGGTTTTTTTGTATGACGCCATGGATGATATGACATGGATGATATGACATGGATGATATGACATGGATGATATGACATGGATGATATGACATGGATGATATGACATGGATGATATGACATGGATGATATGACATGGATGATATGACATGGATGATATGACATGGATGATATGACATGGATGATATGACATGGATGATATGACATGGATGATATGACATGGATGATATGACATGGATGATATGACATGGATGATATGACATGGATGATATGACATGGATGATATGACATGGATGATATGACATGGATGATATGACATGGATGATATGACATGGATGATATGACATGGATGATATGACATGGATGATATGACATGGATGATATGACATGGATGATATGACATGGATGATATGACATGGATGATATGACATGGATGATATGACATGGATGATATGACATGGATGATATGACATGGATGATATGACATGGATGATATGACATGGATGATATGACATGGATGATATGACATGGATGATATGACATGGATGATATGACATGGATGATATGACATGGATGATATGACATGGATGATATGACATGGATGATATGACATGGATGATATGACATGGATGATATGACATGGATGATATGACATGGATGATATGACATGGATGATATGATATGGATGATATGACATGGATGGTATGACATGGATGATATGATATGGATGATAAGACATGGATGGGACCTTGAAAAAAGTTAAGAAGATCCGTCAAGTGATATCGTTCATTCGCCACTTATAATTTATATGTTTCATATATAAAATTATTTTTATTTGTTTTAGAGATGATTGATGCAAAAAACTATTATTCCAGCCCTGTTGTTTTTTTTACATTTTCACATAATTTAGAATTATTTTTTCTCAAAACTTTCTGTAAACAAATTGTAAGCGATGAAGTGCCGTTTAAATGGCCATAATGACCAAACGAGCTATTAAAACTCGATGTATACGTCAGAGGTAAACATGGGTTGGGTTGACCCATGGTTGGATTGTGTTAGAAAATTTAACTTTTCAGGTGGGTCGGAATCGGTTGAGTTGAGAAGGTGGTGAATTGGGTTGGGTCGCCAAAAATGTCCATTTCTGGCATATATCGAAATTTAGCATAAGTACACTTCTGTACAGTCGGCGCAATCACGTGACTGATGGGGTGGAGTTTAAAATAAAATATTGCGCTCGAAAGACACATAGAGGTTCAGTTGTGTGTTTTGCATCGCCATCTTTCAGTCAGAAAGTTTCTGAGGTGAAACTAATTTCCACATGGAAAAGTGAACTCAAAATGTCTTAAGTTGCCATGGTGATTCCATGACCGGATATTACTTGTCAGCAAAGGTCTTCCACGTGTGAAGATTGAAAAACTTGAAAAAAAACTTTTTTTTATTCCTTTTTAAGTGATTTTTTGGAACAAATTTTATGAAAATAAACATTGAAAATAGTTTTTGGATAACAATTTATTTATTTACTTATATGCCTAAATTTACAAACGTTGTTGTTCACATACTTCCATACTTTGATGTTCACACACATACTGCTGCATTCGTTCTTATACGTTTTTCGTTTTCTTTTAATAACATTTAAAAAAATAAACAACCATAATTATTTGTAATATATCCTTATTTCAATTATTTGTAAAAAAAAGTCATCAGGTTGATAGTTTAAAGTTTTTATAAATAACGAAGTCGGAACTGCTTAAAGATTAAAGACCCGATTTTAAGACCGTGACATTGCCCTGTGGATCGAGACGATGTCTTGAGACTTCTCATCACTTTTTATATTCGTCGTTGAATAAAAGAAAGCTGGTTCTTTGACCAAGATTGAGATGCTCAAAAATACGTCACGAGAGACTAAAGCACATTCAAACATGCACAAACACACACACAGTGGTGCATCCAAGGGGGGTTCCTGGGCTTAGAATTCCCCCCGACCCGAAATTACTCCAGAATTTTTTAATGCATGACAACGTATTACTTTGCTTGATTTAATGTGGCGGATGTAGTTAGATGTATTGACCGGGTTTTAACCTACTTACAGTACTTACTATCAACCAATTGAGCTGAAGTTTTTCTCAATAGTGTATCTTGTGGTGCATTCAACTGTATTAAAATTTCAACAAATTCTAACTACCGGTTGGATTTTATAACCAAAAAACATAAGTTTTGAGAATTCGAAATGAACGTTTTAGACGTCATGCAGAATTAATAGATTTAATAAATTAATCTATTTAATAGATTGATTCGCTTGAAATCGACATTTAAGTTTTCTAGATACTTGTAGAAATAATTTTATTGACTTATAAATGGAAACATTTGAAACTATAAAATTTCTATAAAGATCGAATCTTCATTTGTTAATTCTTATTAGCTCGATGAATTTTTCATAGAATTAGAACGTTGCCCACGCGATTGCTTGCTGGTATATATTAGTAGGCAAGCACACCTACGTTCAACATACCGTGCTTCAAATCTCGGCTTAGTAAATTTAAAATAAATTTTACAAAATTGATCTGGTCTATTTATTGATTATTAGAAAAATAATTATTAATTCAAACAAACCTTTTGATTATTTTTAATATGTTTTCTCTTTTTTGTTGCGATGCGTTGGGCTGATGTTATGAAATTGTTTCGTTCATTAAATTTGTATTTTAAATAAACGCAGAATGAATTTATTACGCTGGAGCGGCAGAGGGCAAGCTAGCTGGTTCCCACCTTTCCATATTTTATGGATACGCACCAGAAAGTGAAACAGTCTAACAGAAAAACGGAATTTTCAGTGTGGTTTGTAGTATTTTCAAGCCAAAAAGAAAGTAAAAAGTACTAGAAAGTAGAAAACAAGATATGTACAAAATGTTTTTTTTTATATTTTTTATTTTAAAAAAATACACCAAAAACGATAAACTAATTCTAACGTTAAAGCGTTGGGTGTTTTTTTGTGAGGTAGAAACTAGAATCATCCTATATTCTATTTAAAAGAAACAACCATCATTGTAGCTGAGATTATTTGGTGCATTTTTAATAGAGGTTGCCATGGTGTTAAAACGTTTTTAACATATTTCGTTGTTAATATTATTATCAGTATTATTAATCTCTCTTAAAAATGTTCCTATGTTGAAATTAGAATCAGTAAAAATAATGACTTGTTACATATATTTTATAGTTTAAAAGTTGCATTGAAATAACTTCTAAAAAGATCAGTGATGGATGATTTTTTAATTTCTCTACCGGGACTTTCGCGGTTTAAAGGACGATCCACAAATTAGCATTACAACTCGACGGCTTAGAATTTATTTTTGTTTTCAAGTAAATTGATGAAAATATGCATCACGAGACACTAGCGGATTTAAAGGGAGAAGCCAAGGAGACCAAGATCCTCTCAAGATTGCAAAAGTCGTCTTTTTAATCTGACATCTCAATAATATATGCACCCCACCCGACTTATTACGGCCAAAATAGTAAGATTGCAGTGCAGTTGAATACCACTTAGTATATACCTTATTGAAATAATAGAAATAATAATTTGTTATAATTTAATCGATATTATTTGAAGACTCTTTCAGGACATTGACCTTTCATTCTAAATTTGACAATCTTCACAGAGACTTGCGATCACACAGACATGAAGCAACAAGCGTGCGCGCATTGAGAAGAACCTCTCTGAACTATGAACTCTGAACCGTTCAATTCAGTTCATCGAATGATCATCGCCATTCCGAATTCCGGTAAAAATATTAGACTTCATAATTGCGGAGATCCAGATCCCCAATTCCATACTAATACTAGAAGCACTTCTGCACACTATTCACACGCACACACACACACATACACACTCATACGTGCACTTCACACACATACACATATACACACATTGAATGAACGGATGACATGAAACACGAACAAAACGAATTTATCTCTAACTCTGCAGTCATCAATCATTTAAAAAAAATCCATATATTTATATATATAAATGTGAGATCGTTCCATTGATCCGAAAAGCGAGGGGTGAACGCCATAATAAAACATTAATGAAGAGCTCTCCAACGACATTTATATATATATATATATATATATATATATATATATATATATATACGCTACTAACTCCATCAGATAAGAAGACTGACTCCTTCGCTCATAAAACGAACTTGCATTGTAAAAGAGGCTGTCTTGTTCTTGTTGGATCACCTCTTCGCTTTTTCGGTCATTTCATTTCTGTGCCTATCTATGATTGAATGTTTGGTTTGATCTCCCTGCATATTTGTGTGTTATTACTGCGTACAATTAACGAATAATGACTCCCTATGAAAATCAGCTTGAAAAATATTATTTAAAAATAAGTTAAGCTGTACATTGTTATCTCCAGTCATCGACTCGAATAGATCATGTGAGAGATCATGTAACTATAGCAAGAAACGGTCATCTTATAGTTCTTGAGTTCATAGTTCACAGCTCAGCTGCAGTAAAATTCAATGAACAAGCAAATTGGAGGAAAATGAAATTTAAATAATTTTACGATACTCTATGTTCGAATGTTTTCATAAACTCAAATCTGTTCAATTTACAAGCATATTGGTGTATGAAATATTCACAAGGAAGCAACCTATGAACCTACGAAAAAACAAACCGAAGGAAAACTTTCCATGAATTATAGGAAGAGCTACTGTGCAAAAAAACTGGGAATTTTTAAAGTTAAAAATAGCTTACACGTGGATCTTAGATTAAAAGGGAACTCCTCAAAGAGGAAAGATAATCCCTCTTTTTCGTAGGTGTCGTCGTCCTTGTCATATGAAAGTGTGTGTTTGTGCGTGGTTTTTTGAGTGTATGTGTGTGTGGTTTTTTAAGTGTGTGTGTGGTTTGTAAACGTATGTGAATGTGCAATTTGAATAACTCGAATGTGACCTGTCGACATACCATCATCGTCGTCGTCCTCGTCGTCGTCATCATCATCATCACCATCCTCCTCGTTATCATCATAACATTCAAAATCATCATCAACACCATCATCATTCTTGCATTCTCCCGCTTCTTCAATGTACGCAAGGCACCGAAGATCATATAACAACAATTTCAATAAAAACGTGAAAACGAAATACTCTGCAAAACCACTCTTACTAAATTTTAAAACAAAATAAATTTTTTAAAATTATTGTTTTAAAATGATGAACAATGCAATATAAGAAAATTAAAAATGAGTTTTTTAGTTATGTGATACAAAAAAAATAAAAATAAAAATAGAGATATCTGCCATATGAAAGTTGAAGAAGAAATTCGTCTCCGTGCGATCAACAGTGGAAATAATTTATGTTTTTGAAGAAATGCTCAGTTGGATCAGAGAAAAAAAACAAATTTACTTGGTTTTAAATCAATCCGTTAGTGAAGCACTTGTCTACTTAAGTATTTACGGAGGCAAGTAATCGATGTGGCTGTTTTATTACTCCCGATACGCTGCGTTTTATGCCGATGATTGAATTTGTTTGAATTTCTATCTTTGTCTCAAATTACGTCGCTAAAGATATGTTTATCAGTATTTAAATAATTCCATGGATTATCATATCATTCATTTATTTCATTACCATATTCATAATCTTAATTATTATCAAAACCATCGACATCTTCGTCATCATCATCATCATCATCACATCATCATCATCATCATCATCGTCATCGCCATCGTCATTGTCATCATCGTTATCGTCGTCATCGTCGCCATCGTCATTGTCATCGTCGTCGTCGTCGTCAACATCATCGTCGTCATCATTATTATTATATTTGTGTAAATAGCTTATTTTATTGTCTTTTATTATGTTAATTAGTGTATTATGTATGTGCGTCGCGTGTATATGTATATGTATATATATATATATATGTTTGTTTATATATATGTATATTTGTATATATGTATATTTGTATTTAGTATATATATGTATATACATATATATGTGTTTGTTTATATATATACATATATATATATATATATATATATATATATATATATATATATATATATATATATATATATATATATATATATATTTATATATATATATATATATATATATGTGTGTGTGTGTGTGTGTGTATATATATAAGCCTTTTCCTATTTTGTAACTTCAGGAGTTAGTTAAGTAGAATTGGTCAACTCCGCCTCGCTAATTGCAAGCCAGTCCCAAACCTGGAGAAAGGAGGAGGGAAAAAGTAAAAAGGATCAAATTCAGGAAGTATTTAAGTGCTTCCTACATATAGCCATTAAAGTCTTAAAACACCTGGTGTAAAGGACTATAAACTATTATAAAAAAAAGAATTGGTCGGTTCGTGCGATCTAGATTTAGAGTTTTAGAGAATAGACTCTGTAGTTAAACAAGTTGACAAAAGTTATCTAATAGAATCAAAAGAGTTGTCAGAATCAAGAGATTTCTGAAACGTGAGATATACATAATTAGATTGAGTCAGCGCGAAAGAAGTACTAAGCTGGAATTATAATTCGAGAAATATTGTGCTATAAATAACTTCAAGCTTTAACGTTACGAATCGCTAGCGAGCTAATTCGGCAACGTTTACACATCATCATCATCATCACCATCACCATCATAACCATCACCACCCTCATCACCATCATCACCATCATCATCGTTATCATCGTCTTCATCGTCATCATCGTCGTCATCGTTGTCATCATCATCATCATTATCATCATCACATCATCATCATCATTATCATCATCACATCATCATCATCATTATCATCATCACAATATCATCATCATCGTTATCGTCGCCATCGTCATTGTCATCGTTGTCATCGTCGTCATCGTCGTCATCATTATTATCACAAGCAGCAGCTTCATAATTATAATTATCATCATTGTCATCATATTCTTGAAACTTTTTCTTGAAAATATTGAATAGACGTCTTGCATAATAATTATTCTCTTCTGGAAAAAACAAGAAAACTAAATTTAAAAGTAAAAAAATAATTTAGCAAAATAAATAAAACATTTAAAAAATCAACAAACTTTGTCTCATACAAATCTACCACATCACCACTTGACCCCCACCCCAACTCACGCAAACACTCACACCACACTCACACACACACACACACACACACACACACTCACTAACACACACACACTCACACACACACATGCATATACAAATCAGCAGAACATTTACAAAAACAAATGACCAGGTGACGAGTTTAAATACTTAATGATTAGAGGCAGATAAACAGGTAGACAGGTAGGTGTTTTTAATTGGCACCTGAACTTCCAGAAGGTGAATCTTAATTTCATTATTTCTAATCACTTCTACTGTTAAAGTCATTTGTATTTTTTTTTACTGATCTCACAGTCGAGTCTGTTTTATTATGTCACGGAAACTGTGCGTGATTTTAATGCAAGTTTTTAAATAATGTTATTAACGTCACATATGCAATTAACACGTTATATAAATATATATATATATATATATATATATATATATATATATATATATATATATATATATATATATATATATATATATATATATATATATATTATATATATATATATATATATATATATATATATATTATATATATATATATAAATAATATACATAGCCATCAAAGCCTGTCAGACGACAGTCGTAACAAAAAAACTTACACACAAGTTTAAAACTAAAATAACATTAACAATATTTTCATATAAATAATAACAATAACATATTTTCATATAAATAATAACAATAACATATTTTCATATAAATAATAACAATAACATATTTTCATATAAATTATAACAATAACATAGTTTCATATAAATAATAACAATAACATATTTTCATATAAATAATAACATTAACATATTTTCATATAAATAATAAAATTAACATATTTTCATATAAATAACAACGTTGACATATTTTCATATAAATAATAAGATAAACATATTTTCATATAAATAATAAGATTAACAATATTTTCATATAAATAATAACATTAACAATAACAACTAACAACGTCACACACCTTGAACCTCACTTATTTACGCTACCTTAAACTGTTTGAACTGCTGCAATGTGATATGTAGGAATGTGAAAATGTGACAATGTGGGAATGTGACAACGTGAAAAACAGATGTTTTTTTTCTAAATCATTAAATAAAATGTATCGTAAAGTTCAAATCTTCGAGAAATCCCTTCTTGACTACGTGACAAGCGAAGCAGTTCTGCTGGTAAGAAAGGCGTTTTATTTGACAGGTTCGAAGTGACGGAGGAATAACATAAGACCACGAAACTATCAGCTGTGTTGATATGATAGGATATAAAAAAAGGAAATATGGAGATGAAAGGAGAAGAGGAAATAACATGTTGAAGAAAAATAAAAGATAAAAAATAGAAATAAAAGAAATGTGCAAAAAATTTAAAAATTGTAAAAAAAATAGAAGAAAGAAAACGAAGAGGAAGACGAAGAAGAAAGATGAGAAGAAGATAATAAAATAGCTTAATGAATGGCAACACGGGCAAATCAAGCTAGGTAAATTGAAGCATTAAAAGTGAAACATGATCATTAAAGAAATAATATCAACTCTTATGAGTCATCATCCTGGATCTCATCAAAAGGATTGTTTTCTCTAAAATGTAGAAGAAAAACGAAGAAAGTAAACAAAATAAGAATAATAAGAAACCAGTAAAAATGGAGAAAGATAATCTGCATACCAGTCTCAAAAAATTAAAGAAGTTTGAAAATAAATAGTGATTAAAAAGTTGAATTTGAAAGAGTATTATAGCAAAACAATAATACTGATAACAATAATAATAAAAGTATTATTAATAAAAATTTTGAAATAATGATGTTGATGATAATAATAATAATATTTGTTAAAAACTTGCAATAATATTATAATAATATATATTTAAATTAATTTGATATAAAATAATCAGCAAGATTGAGCAGTAATGCATTTACTTAATGTACCAGGCAATGTGTTGCTTAATCAGCTGAAATAATTTGACTCGTCCACGCCGTCCAACGAGGTCATACGCATCAATGAACTTCTAAAGTTTAGCACAGAAATGTAGCCTGGCGTCTTGGTTGCTCTACTTGTCATTCCTTGTTAGTGCGTTTGTTTGTGTGGCTGTCTGTGTGCGGTGCATGGTTGATTATGTGCAATTAGTTTGTTTTAAAATAAAACAAATTGGAAGCAATTTTATGTCATGTTTTTTCAGGTAAACCAAAAAATATGTAAACATGAATTCTGTTTTTGAAGAAATTGGTTTTCGTGTTTTCATGAATAAACGCTTCAGAAAATCTGATGACCTAATAAGCGAATTGTGAAGTTATAATCACAAAATAACTTTTTACAACAAAAACAAACCAAAATATGTAAAGCATTAAAATACAAATAATAAAATAAATACTATTAAACAAAGCCAATGACAACAAATGACGAGTACAAAACAATATTAACCAAATACATTTTCAACAAACAACAACAAACCTGGATGCTGCCTCCCTGTCGAAAGTGACATCTGTCGTAAATATTTGAAACTCCTTAGCGTCTATTGAGACCTCTTTCAGTTCAAACTGCGTCAAACCGTTCTGTAGAGTGCAGTTGACCTTTCCATTGTTTCCCGAGTCGAGGTCAACCACAGTGACGTGGGCAACGAATGTTCGCTTTCTCGATAATTCCGACAAGAAAGCCACATCAGTGTTGGCAGATGTAAGAGTATTGAAGATGGCCTTAGGCCTGTTGTCGTTGAGATCAAGAAGTTTCACAAGGACCATGGCTTCTGAAGATTGGTCGGGATTGTTGTCCCTGGCCGAGACAATCAGACGATGAGCTGAGGCAGTTTCGAAGTCAAGTTCGCCCACGACGTAGATCTGCCCGGTATTTTCATCAATTGCAAAAGGATTTATGTGTTGGCCATCCACTAAGGGAATATGTTGATGATTTGTGTCGTCAATTTCTCCACCTCCATTGAAAACTTCGTCAGATTGATCAGACATGAAAGTTGAGGCAGACCTTAGGAAGTACTTGATTCTTCCGTTTTCATTTTCGTCCAGATCTTCGGCACGGACTTTTACCACTTCCGTCATAGGTGGGCTGTTTTCAAACAACTCGGCTTTGTACAAGCTGGTTTCAAACCTGGGCTTGTTATCGTTGGCGTCCAGCACTCTCACTTGAACGTTTAGCGTACCGGATTTTGGGGGTACACCCCCGTCTACCGCAACTACTCTCAATTCGTGTTTATCACGCGTTTCGCGGTCCAGGGGACTGATTAGAATTAACTTCAAGTCAGTCGAGAGATCAGTTTTTGTTTCGTGTGAAAGCTTGAAGAAAGACTGTTCGGTTGTTGATATCACAGATGATTGAAATTGATTGGTATTTGAAGAGCCATGTACATTGGTGTGATTCAACACGCTTATTGATTTATGACGCATGTTAACCATGGGATCCTCTTTAAGATAATACTCTTTCACTGAGTATTTTGTGGTGTCTCCG
Organism: Erpobdella octoculata; assembly: GCA_963978895.1. NCBI lineage: Eukaryota > Metazoa > Annelida > Clitellata > Hirudinida > Erpobdellidae > Erpobdella > Erpobdella octoculata. Next base: position 12,723,564 of record OZ022246.1, read on the forward strand.
TCCATAGCAGTCGGCAAAAGAAAGACGCTGCCAACCGGAACTGTTTCTAAAATTTGAATAAGCTTGACCTCTGGCACAAAACTAGGACTGAGATCATTTATGTCCAATATCTCAATGAGAACTTTGATCATCTGGAAATGAGTCATTGGCTGGACAACAACGTCCATCCTGATCTGCAAACCATATACTATCTTGAAACCTTTTTATAATTTATTTAATGATTTATTTATTTAATGATTTATTTATTTAATGATTTATTTATTTATTCAATAAATTATTAATTAATTAATTTGTTTATTTAGTACTTTAATTATTTTTATTATTGTTAGCTTTTACCGTTATAATTATTAATTAATAATGTATATTGTTATTGTGAAGTTATTGGAAAACTATGGCCAATGGTAGTCAGATTTTTGACTGAAAGTCTTTTTTCTTTCCAACATGTTTAAACAAGCAGAAGAAGCGACAGGAGGGTATGGTACTAAATATGCTCTAAAATAATTCTTAGAAACGGGAAAATCAAATGCACATTAATAATTAAGATTTAAAAAGTTTAGATCTGCCACTGACGTTGCATGGGTCAAGAGTTAAAGTTTTGCAGATTGTTTTCCCAACACTACATAATAACTTTAACCCAAAAGGGCAAAACTCGTTCTTAGTTTTTTATTAATCTAAATATTAAAAATATTTTTTTATTTCTTTCTAAATATGAACATTAAAAAATAATCTGACAGAAATGAAAAATGCATTCTAATGTTTCTAATATTTCAAACGTCTTGAAAATGTATCAACTATCCCAACTGACCTGACACAAATCCGACCTCGGGCAAATAACGTCACGATCCAAACGACCTATGACTTTCACGTGACCTGATTTTTCGTCCAATCCTACGGCTTGCGAAGCCAACGGCGGCTGGTGATTGATCAGTTTAAAGTTGACCGCCGCCCTGACCTGTTTCACGCCTCCATGCCTAGCCGCGAGGCCTGAGTCGCTGATTAAATCTGCGATCTTCCAACCGACGCGAACTTCCTCGTAGACTGAATAATTGAGGAGATGTATGTGTAGTGGGTAGGTTGGGGATGATGTGAGAAAGGCCGATGACGTAGGAGGGGCACTGAGTGGCTGAGTGGCGGTCAATGAAGTGGAGAATAGGGTGAGGAGAAAGAGAAACAGAAGTTGGTGTTTGACAGTTGTGGCAGACTCAAGTCGGAATTTCAAGTGATGAAACATATTTATTTATCCAGATTATTTATTTTCTTTTTTCTAGTGAAAGTAAATAAAGTTAATCAAACAAAAATTTTAAGTTTATTATTTAGAATTAATTTAAATGAAAAACCATTTGAAATGACTTTCTTACTAGACATAATAAAAACAATATTATATCCTTGAACTTTTTATATAAAAAATGATCAAAATTTGAAGTCAATTAATTTCGTTATATGAAAAAAGGAATCGTTTGTCGGGGATTTATAAATGGCAGTTTTAATACCTCCCATGTATCTCATTTCAATAAATCATCCCTGATTTAGTAAGACTCTGCTCAACATCATTTGTTGAATTATTCATGCCTCGCCTTGCCGGTGCAGTACAATCCATCTATCCATATGTTATCATCTATCCACACCTCTCTATCCATTTTCAGCCATCTATCCATACAAACAACCAATCATATGTTACCATTTCTCCGTACCCGTACATCCCCCATGTGTTTCCATCTGATCATATGTCCGTTCATTTGTTAAAATATGTCTATACTAGAAATAGCCAACCATTTTTTAAATATCGTCATATAACATTTTGCTATTAAAGCGCAATTTTTTACACTAAACTTCGTCGTAGAGTTTGCTAACGGTTAATCTTGAAATTGATTTTTCACTTACTTCACGTTACAAAATTGAGCTAAAATTATGCCTGCAAATTAGTTTTTGATGATAATATTTTCTTAAACACACACATATTTTTAAATTATGCAAATAAATTTCTAAATGTTATAATAGTTTTACCATTGTTTATAGTAATACTTTAGTCATCATTTTAATAAGTTTTTGTAATAGTCAAGATTAACTAAAAGTTCATTTAATTGGCGCAAACGCCATCTAGTGAATAAATTTAAATGCGTTAAAAAATAAATATTGAAATTATTTGAAATAAGGATTAAATTGCTTCTGAAAATATTGAATAATGTTTCGTCGGGTGGCTAAAGTCTATGCTAAAAGTTTCAAAGTTCTAACTTGTGCAAAAGTTATTGAAAAATCATCAATTAAAAAAGTTTGACCACACAGCGACAGAAAAATTTCACCACATTGTACTCAATAGAGTAGTTTTATGTCGAAACAGAAAAGTAACTTTAAATAAAAATGCGTAAAAATGTAAAAATGATTGACTTCAAAGAATTTTCATATAGGTTTTCCGTTGGGGCACACATTTCAGCTTGTGTGATGATATATGCGACTTGAAAGATAAATTTAGTAATTAAAGTGCGTTCTTGGCAACATTTTTCAAACTCCGTTAAAGATTTTACTGTTTCCAACAGTTTGAATATTGTATTCATTTTCTGCTAAATCAAACAATAACAACGGAAAGAAAGTATAATGCGCCGAAATTTAGCAAGCATCTGGCGGCCGTTCAAACTTGGAAAACTTGACCTAACAGGCTCTTGCACCTTCATTCATCATGTGTTGAAACCTCGCCATTAATTTATTAATTTATTCATTATGACTTATCCACATATCCATTCATTTGTTATGTTACGATGTATCTAATCAAGCACATTTATGTTTGTATGCATCCGTCAACAATGTTGTACTCAATAGAGATAGTGTAGTTTTATGTCGAAATGTTGTTCTATCCTTTCGACCGTAAATATAAGCACTTATAAACCAGTAAACGGTTTATAACCGGTTATCTTGGAATTGTTCATATAAAACAATATCGTATTAAAAAGTCATTTTGTTGAAAAAAATAACTTTCTCAGACATATATAAAAATTTGAAAAGCAGAAAACTAAAGAAGCAATTATAGACTGTCGTGTCTTCTTCATCGAAAATCTTCTTCAATTACAAATTAAAGTTATTACTTCATTTTATTTCAATCTCTATTACATTTTAAATTGCTTTGGAAAGCAATCTAAAAGCCATAGTTACATCCCCATCATCATCAGCTTCATCAACATCACTATCATCATTATATTCACCAGAATTATCATCACCATCATCATCATAACCACCACCACCATCATCACCACCACCACCACCACCATCATTATTCTCATCATCATCATCATCACCACCACCATCATCCTCATCATCATAATCATCATCATCATCATCATCGTCATCATCGTCATCGTCGCCATCGTCATCATCATCATCATCATCATCATCATCATCATCATCATCATCATCATCATCATCATCATCATCATCATCATCATCATTTTATTTTTTATATTTGTACTAATGGGGTTACCCGGCGTTGCCCGGGGTTTGTTTGACGTTTTTCTTTTGTTTTCTCTCTAGCTACCGTTTCCTTCCTCGCTTTCTCTCCCGATCCCGGTCGCTTTCCCGTTCCCAATCGCTTTCCAATCCCGCTTTTCCCCCACTCCCGCCCCTTTTTGTTCTTACACTCTCTCCTAACTCCTCTTTGCCCATAAAACGTAAAATAGATTTGCTAAAAGCTGTTTGAAACCTTCAAACTTTGTTGCGTAAACTAAAATTGAATTTTGTTACGCAAAAACCTTTGACGTTTTTACATAGGCACGTTTGGCCTAAAAATATTTTTGATTATTAAAATACCCCATGATCTTCTACTCTTTGAGCTATATTTCCATGCCAAATTTTGTTAAAACTGGTCCAGCTGTTTGGATTTGCATAAAAGACAAACAAACAGACAAACAAACATATGTGAAGCATCATGTGCATCCACGTGAACTATCATGTGTATCTATGTGAACCATAATGTGCATATATGTGGACCATCATGTGCATCTATGAGACCATCGTGTGCATCTATGTGAAGCATCATATGCATCTATGTAGACCATCATGTACATCTATGTAGACCATCGTGTGCATATATGTGGACCATCATGTGCGTCTATGAGACCATCGTGTCCATCTATGTAGACCATGGATCAAATTTTGCCAACCCAACCCAAAAAAAGAGAGGACCAAGATAGCAATGTGTCTGCTTGTGTGTATATAACTTGTACATTTATTTTATTGTTTGTTAAAGGTAATTTGCATATACTTTTTAGCTCGACCCGATTTCACCGACCAAAATCGACCCGACTTTGCCTGACCCGACCCGACCGACTCACACGTCAAAATTTAACGACCCGACCCGACCCGTGGACAGTTCTGTTGTGCACCTATTTGGACCATGATGAGTCAAACTTCACCCTAAAAAATGTCTTAAATGACAATCGAGTGTAGTTTATACATTAATTTCTTTTCTAATCTTAGCAGCATAAAAAATAGCTGCTTTAAAAATTAATTCAGTTTTCATTATCAATGTGGACAGCATCTCATTGAGAAATTCCACTGCAGGTGCCTAGTACTAATATCGAAAGTGAAAGCTCTACGGGAGACGTCAACGTGTTTAAATTATTCATTGGCTTTAAACTTATTAAAATTAAATATTCAAAAGGAAATGTCCAAATGACAAGCGTCATTAATGTTTTCTATTCATGTTTTAAGTTGCTTCATTTTATTTTATCTTTTTTCAATTCTTTTTTTTTCTCCCCCTCTATCTCTCCTTTTTCTCTCTCGCTCTCCCAATCTCTTTCTTTTTTGTTTTTTTTCTTTCTCACTCTCCCTCTTTCTTGTTTCCATTTTCTTTTCATTTTTATACATTTAATATTTTGAAATTGAAGTTAAATTAGATTAAAAAACATTATTGACATCGACAATCTCCTTGAAGCAATAAAATTAAATGACACAGAATAATTTTACACAATCAAATTTTTTCAAAGTTCTTTTTACCACTTTTTTTAATTTTTCAGAATTTGTTTATGTGACTGTTTTTGAAGAAATTCAAATTTTAGTTTTGAAAATTAATTCAATTCATTTTTTTATGGATTCTAAGTGAAAATTATGTTTGATTCTTTGATTGAAACTGTTTGAACGTTTGACAACATATACTTCAACGCATTGAATAATTCAAGAAACAGTATTTTACAAAAGCTTGCACGTACATAAAAATATACACACATACATACAGAGACACACATACGTATACACTCATCCACACACACTTTCTACAATCCTCACATTCAATCCACATCGTGACATTAGGTTGATAATTAGGAATGTCACGGTTACCCGACCCGAACCCGAAGTTCGGTACTACACGGTCTTTTTGGCTACCCGAACCCGAACTTTTGAAAACGTGAAACCCGAACTTTTTGAAAATTAAAACCCGAAGCCGAACAGTATTTTTTGAAGAAGAGAAACCCAACCCGAACCCGGTGTTTAAAAAATTATAACCCGAACCCGGAGCTCTAAAAATTTTAAGTTTTAACACAATTCCTGAGTTTTCAAAACTTGGTACACCTAATGAAATCTAATATTAAAAATCATTTTCAGGCATTTTGTTTCACGAACAACATTCTTTCTGCAGTATGATTTAATCAATATATGAGTAACGCTTCTGAACAGTTGCTTAGATGGAACGCTGGTTAATGGGTAGATAAATAACGTTTAAAGTTATGATCATCTATGTCAGAAAAGTTAGCTAATTTTGTTTACTACTGGAGCGGATCTTCCTGAACTGTTATAACACAAACAACAACTAACCTTGTGACACAAGCTGGTCTAGTGGTTTAGAGACCAGCATGGGTATCATTGGTATCCGTGTTCTATTCCAGGTTTAGTCAAGTAGTTTTCTTGAGCAAGGAACTTACTAGCTCATAATTGATCAGGTTCTTTCAGCTTTTAATTTTTAACTGGTTGATAAATGAGTGCTGAGTTGTATATATTTCATGTAGTTGCGCGCCAAGTCTTATGACCTTTACCTTTTTACATATTACAACAATTTTTTAATACATTTTATAAGTTTTAATGACTGGATCTAATTTTTTGACAAAAACGTCCTTAAAGTACAGTTTTCTATTAATTAAACTTTAAATAAACAATTTGAGGGCACTTAAGAACAGTTTATTTTATGTTATAGTAACAGAATTTTTTTATGATAAGAGCACGACGTTCATACAATGTAATGCTAAACTAATTTAAGAAAAAACTAACCCATAAAAACAAAGTTTTTATTATAAATCCTTTATATACGATCCTAAATTTTTATTTTTAAGCCCAGAGCCAAATTCAAAAATTAAATTCAAATTCAAAAATATGGGCCGTTTTGACGGGGACCGTTTTGACGGGGACCGTTTTGACGGGGACCGTTTTGACGGGGACCGTTTTGACGAGGACCGTTTTGACGGGGACCGTTTTGCCGGGGGCAGTTTTGACGGGAGCAGTTTTGACGGGGGCCGTTTTGACGGGGTCCGTTTTGACGGGGTCCGTTTTGACTGAAATTTTGATAGATTCAATTGTCTCGCAGCCCAAGTCGATGTGCCAAATTTCAGCTTGATCGGATAACGGGAAGTGAGTTAATTTTGAGACTCAAAGTTTGTGACTGGAAGACAATCGAAAATAATATAAAGGATTTAAAAAGAGCTATTTTTAAACAGATTTTAGGAAAATAAAATAAAATTATAGACAATATTGAACAACATATGTATTTGCTGTAGTACTTATGTTGTTTATTATTGTAATACAGAACTTCCCAAATAATTCACTTAATCCGTTTAACCAATAATAAAATATATATTAGCGCTAAGAACTTTCCGACGCATTTCCAAAGTTATGAAAATTGTACTATTCATATTCGACCCAAACTCAACCCATACCCGACCCGAATTCGACCCGAACCCGAAGATTTTTAATTTCGAAACCCGGACCCGAACCAAAAATTTTGAAAATCGAAAAACTGAACCCGATTTTTGAAAAGTTGAAAACCCGAACCCGAACCCGGTTTTTGGAAAAAAGAAAACCCGAACCCGAAAATTCAAAATTGAAGAACCCAAACCGGAACCCGAAAAGTCCAAAAAGTGGTACCCGTGACATCCCTAGTAGTAATATATATTAAATTATTCAAAAGTAAATGTTTAAAAATCTTTTTAGAAGTTTTGTTTAACGATAAAAAACAAATTTTAAAAAACAAATTTTTCAACGTCTGTTTAAGAACTTGTTCACATAAGTTGCTCAAAAAAGTTTTTCACAAAAATGGTTAAGAAGAGTGGTTCACAAAAGTGGTTCACATAAGTTGTTCACAAAAGTGGTTCACATAAGTTGTTCACAAAAGTGGTTCACATAAGTTGTTCACAAAAGTGGTTCACATAAGTTGTTCACAAAAGTGGTTCACATAAGTTGTTCACAAAAGTGGTTCACATAAGTTGTTCACAAAAGTGGTTCACATAAGTTGTTCACAAAAGTGGTTCACATAAGTTGTTCACAAAAGTTGTTTCAAAAGCGGTTGTCAAAAGTGGTTTCCATAGGTGGTTCACATAATTCGTTCACAAAGGTTGTTCACAAAAGTGGTTCATCAAAGTTGTTCACAAGAATGGTTCACATAAGTTGTTCTCAAAAGTAGTTCATACAGGTTGGTCATAAAAGTGGTTCACTTAATTTTTTCTCAGAAATTGCTCACAAAAGTGGTTCACAAAAATCATTAGTTGAAGAAACTGCATGTTCATCGAAAAAAAGTTCAGAGTCCCTTTCAAGTTTTCTTTAACCCAGTCAAATCAGCGACACGACATACACACACACACATATATATATATATATATATATATATATATATATATATATATATATATATATATATATATATATATATATATATATATATATATATACACAAACGAACAAGCACACACACACATACATACACGTACACAAACAAGCACACACACATACATGTACACAAACAAGCGGACACACACACGCGCACGCACACAAGTATATATTAGCACCTTGAAAAATCATCAACTCGGTCGGATCTCGACAACAAAACCAACACAATAGCAGATTCCCTGCCGGCTTCAAGAGTTAATGAAACAATTTAATCCTTCTTATTCCTCCTTGGAAGCAGATGTAGAAGAACTGCAAAAGATCATCCGCTTCATAATAACGAACACAGGAAGCTGATAATATTCAAGAAACCATTTTATACTTACCAGCAAGCACGAGAAAACTAATAATGAAAGAATAAACTAAACAGTTTTTTGTGTGGAGCATCCGACATTTGGTTTGTTAAAGTTTTCCCAGCAAACCGGGATGTATTGAACAACATTTTAATGCGTTTGGATGAATCGGATTGATGCTTATGTATTCTTTAAATGCTGAGTCAGTCCTGGCTTTTCAAACCTCGAAGTTTTAAATTGTTATTTTATTTCTTCGTAACGACCAGGTTTCTCGATCGAACATAAATATTAATGTGATTCAAATAATCATGAGAACGTAGACATTAATGTTAATCAAATATTCATGGGAGAAAAAATCTTTTAAACATTTTATAAAAGTAAATCTACAAATTTAAGTTTAAAAGAATTAAAAATTAATTGAAGAATTGCACAACAGTCGCTCTTTATTTTGTTTGCTATGAAATCTTCTCAAACACGCTCGTAGATTGTAAAATAAAAGTGAGATCGAGAAAAAGATTATCTAAAAAAACAAAAATAGAAGGAGAACATTTTTTTTGAATTTGAAAAAATAAAAAAACCAGCAGAGAGAGAAATGAAAAAAATTCAAAGAGAAAACAAAAAACCATCAGAAAAAAGAGAAAGCAAGAAAAAATAATTCCCATTCAAATGTCGTTGTGGAGTTAATGCAAGAAAAGACAATTGAAGAATTGGAATGTGTACTGAAAGGAAAATTTTTATCTCTTTTTTACGAACCCGCCATCAAGAAACAGAAAGCAGTTTCCATGGAATCTTCCCGGAAGTTAGAGGTTGAAGTTCTCGAGAAGATTTTCAAATTAAATTATAAACAAAATTTTTTCAATATTCTGGCATTAGTTATAAATTATCCATTTTTTTTTTTTTACAAAAGTACATAAGATAATTAAAAAAAATAATTTTTCCACTTATATATTGCTTCACAAGTATTTTATAATTTTCTTTTATTTTTCTCCATATCTCTCTCACCCACCCCTTTTTAGTATTCCCCTCCTGCCCACTCTAACTGAAATAAGCTTTTACTCTGAGGCAATGAGCAAGACAACCAGGCGGTTTCCTAAAACTTCTATGAAAAAAACATGTTTTATTTTTCTTTTAAAAGCGTTTTTCCAAGAAGCGAAAAAGTTTGAAAATTTTATTATTTCCTTTTTGATCTTTTGATGAAGAAGAACACTTGGACAAAAAACACCTAGATGAGAAGACCACTCAGCTCCTGGCCAGGTTCCAGCAATTTCTTTTTTGGCTCAAGTCATCTGAGCTCGTCACATGTTGTGTGTGTGTGATCATGTGTCAAGTTTTGACGTTACGAGTAGTTAAGATCTGCATGGATATGTTCAATGCAACCAATAATTTATTATAAAACAACTTCCACAAACACATTATGCAATTAACCAAAATCAATTTCAAACGTTCGAAAACAATCAAGAAATGTCAAGGTTGAAAATTGTTTTTGTTTATTTACTGATTGAATTTGTTGCCTGAGTGTTTGTGTGGAGATAGTTCATCACAGACTGAGTGCGTCTGCAGATGGCCTATCACAGACAAAATATATGCAACGAGTTTGGCACAAAATATATATGCAGCTAATTTATCACAGATGAATTATGCGCCCCTGGATGGCCAACGACGATTTATATGCAGCTAGCGAAGTATCGGTCTGACAGTTTCATTGAAGAAATTTTAATCGATTTGCGATTACCGAAATTTATGTCAGACGTAAAAGTAGTTCGCCACATCGACTTTAAACAGGACAATGAAGTACAGCTCAACGACAACGTTTGAACCAACGTCGTTGAAATGCGCTGGGCAAGAGCACACATCTCATAGCAATTTTTCATTTTCTCGCTGTGTCGCCGTGGCGTGTTGTTTGTTTTTTCCGCTACAGCAACGTTGACGCTCGAGAATTAATATAAAAACGGATGTAAATGAATGATTGATTGAGTGCATGGTTGAACGAATGTGTGAATTAATGCATGGTTGAACGAATGTGTGAATTAATGCATGATTCAATTAATCAATATAATATCTATAGCGCTATTTCCGTGGTTGAACCAATGTGTGAATTAATGCATGGTTGAAAGATTGTGGAAATTAATGCATGAAAATATAAAACATTTTACGTGGCTTCGAGCTGATTTCGTCAAATTTGTTTGAAAGTTAATTTTTAATTCATCGTGCATTTTTAATTCATCGTGCATTTTTAATTCATCGTGCATTTTTAATTCATCGTGCATTTTTAATTCATCGTGCATTTTTAATTCATCGTGCATTTTTAATTCATCGTGCATACAACATCAACGGAAGATTTCACTTTCTCCGTCATAGAAGATATTTATTTCTTTTCCTTCCTCAATGCTGACACCTGCTTCCGGTCAGAAAGTTATTGGAAACATTTTAAATGCGTTTCTTGCGATGTTTGAATTGTGCAATTTCTAATGAAGTTGGTTCAAAAACAAAACGTATTTATTTCAATATATTTTATACTTACTGTTTTACTCTGCATCGATCATTTATAGAAGGAATTTTTTTTCAAATATCAGGATAAGTCTGACAGTAAGAAGGGTTATGATGATGATGATGATGACGATGGCGACAACAATGTTGATGATGATAATGATGAGAATCTGTCCTTAAAAAGACACAAAATCTCTCCTCGCATTACAAAGTAATTGATGTTTTACACCTGGGATGAAACTACGGAGAGAGGGGCGAAACCGCCCTCACACCTGCCCTTTATTTCTTTGACCCCCTTCCCCTTCTTGTCTTTTTATACTTGACTTTCTTTATTTTCTATTTACTTCTTTCTGACACGCGTTCTCTCTATCCTAACAACAGTAGCAGTTCGGATCGTTTTATGAGTTTTGTCCATGTTTGCAGTGCAAATAGCAGGCGCTCCTTCTTCTCTACCGACACAATCCTCCCTGCACAAACAAGATTCACTGACTCCAGTGCATCCAGAACACCACAAATGTTACCCTTAACCAACCACTCACCGTAATTTTCCTTACATAATCTGGAAATTTAATTGGTCAATAAAAATAGAAAATATTAACCGAAGTTGAAGTTTTGTTTTTATAGAAAATTTGTTTCTCGGAGTGAAAAAATAAAACAAAATTTTAAACAGAATCGAATGGAGGGTAAAATTTAAAAAAATCTACACGAATGTTGGCATATATATATATATATATATATATATATATATATATATATATATATATATATATATATATATATGTGTGTGTGTGTATATATATGTTGCAACGATAGAGAAAAAAGTCAAAGAAATTTAAATTTTCTCATATAAAAAATAAACAAATAGGCAAAAACGACGATGGTGTGATCAACATAAATGCCCTCTACTTGTGTGAAGATGGGCAAACATACCTAGTGTGATCCACATAAATGCCCTCCCCCTTGAATGACCAAAGGAAACACCAGCAACTGACAACCGTTGTGTTCATGATTTATCGAGTAAGATGAAAAAAGAGCTTTTTTGCAAACTTTTAATTTTTCTGGTCAGGATGGCGAGAAAATTTACTGCACATTCTACGACCTCCTATGAAGCTTTCTTCTGGTAGGTTTTTTCTTAAATGCACGTTTCCACACCCACCCAGACATTGTACGTGCAACCATATTAAAGCAAACATTGAATGAAATGTCATACGAAACTTGCCCAACACTTGAAATAATTTCCAACAATGACATCGTCATCATCATCATCATCATTCTAATTCCTATCATCATCATTACAGCCTGATCAATGATTAGCTGGAAAAAACAGCTTGCGAATAATTATATACAAATAGAATTAACAGCCGAAACAACACAAAAATCGTAGAACAAAAAGACAAACTCCATTACGAAACAGACTGGCAGAAGCAATACAATTATTATTGTGAAAATACAAAATATATTGGACGAACACACACATGAGCGCTTCGATTGCAGAAAATGACCAATAACCGCTTGCTATTTGCTGTCACATGGACATCACAAGAAAGACAACAGAAAGTCAGGAAGACCAACAAGAAGTGAAAAAAGAGATAAAAAGGGAAAGGAAGAGGGATAGAAAGAAAGAGAAAGAAAGAGAGAAAAAGAGAAGAGAAGAGAAGTATGGAAAAAGAAAGTAAGAGAAAGAAGAGAGAAAATGAAATATAGAAAGAGAGATACTAACAAAGACCTGTTTATCAGATATGCCAAACATAAACGGGTCGCAAATTCAGTCACAAAATCGGATTGCGCCGGCAAAACTTATTTAGAGGACAAAATTAGAATCGTTGCGATCCTAATATCTCGGAAAGTCTGCACTCTGTCAAAAAAAAATAACAACATACAACGATCGCACCCTGACGAAAGAACAGACAAACAAAACCATACAAAAACAGAAATATGATATAAAAAAGAAAAAGAGAGAAAAAAAAGAAAAGAGATAGTCGTGCAAGTGTAAAATATCAGACTCGTGGTCTATCTAATTTCCCAGCTCCCCTGGGCATGGAATTTTTACCGGAGTGAGCTGAGCTGGAAATGACACTTATTGAACCCGAGTCATACGAGGTGACCTAACAAAGTATATTCGAAATGTTTCCAACATTTTGGATCTTGAACATTTTATGTACTTTCATTTAATTTCTTCGTGTATTTTGTTAATCTTGTAATCGATTTTTCACTTGTCGAATTAATTTTGCCTGCGTTTTAGTTAGTGATGATAATTAATATGTAAATTCGATGGTCAAAAATAAATTACATGGAAATTTTAAATCGTTTTACGTTTGATTGTGGCGTTTTGTCCGTAGTAAATAAGTAGCAGTCACAAGTCTTGGTAGAGTTTGATGAACTCCATTTTAGTTATTTATTTCTTTTTAGTTTAGAATTTAATTGTTTCGAACTTTCATTTAATTTTTCCCATAAAACAAACAATAGAGACAGAATGCCAAATAAAACACCGGAGTTAGTTAAGCTATTCAAAATCGGCTTGCTAACTTTAACAATGTCTCTTTACAGCAAGACCGTATAAGAAAATGTTTAATTTCGGTGCACAAAAATTGTCTGAAAACTAAAACTCCTAAAATAAAATAAAACAAAATGTTTTATAAGAACACTTTTACTTCGGAATACAATTAAAAGAATAAATAATTTTTGACCTATTATCGAAAAATATTTCTAAAACAGACTGAAAATTAATAAAAGTGTAGAACTCTTATTTTGAAGGTTTCTGTAATTGAGAAAATTTAAGAAAAAAAACAAAGTATTTCATTTCTATTGCATCTTGAAGTGAAAATGAAATTGTAAGTTTTTATTGTTATAGGAATTAATTATATATATATATATATATATATATATATATATATATATATATATATATATATATATATATATATATATATATATATATATATATATATATATATATATATATATATATTTATATATATATATACTTATGAGTTAAAATTTTAAGATTTTTAAATTGAGAAATAAAATAAGTCTTTTTTAATTTTAATAAATTTAGTTGCTTAAAAAATTAACTGAGAAATGATGAAATAAACATAAAATTGAAAAAAAGCAAAGTTATTTCGAGATTTGATTCTCAATAATTTGCATCTTCAGTTTCCAATCTTTCTCTCTTTCTCTATCCCTCTTCCTCTCTCTCTCTCTCTCTCTCTCTCTCTCTCTCATTATTTTGTTCTCTCGGTTTTTTTAATTTCTCATATTAACTTCACCAACGGTCTTGCTTCCTTATTAGCTTGAACGTTTGCAAGCCTTGAAAGTGAAAATTATCTAACTTCCCGTCATCCAATCAAACTAAACTTTAAAATACAGGATTGCTCTTTATGACAATGCTTTCTAATAAAGTTTGAAATGTTTTGATAGAAAAATTCTTAATTGAAAATAATAATTATTTATGTTTTAAAACAAAAAGAAATCAAATACAATTAAATCAATGTTTACATTTATAAATTCCAAAAATGGTAATTTAAAAGAAAATTTTTTGAGGTAAATGAAAAGCCGGCAAATCGCGAAATATAAGGGATTTTTGGAAAAAAAACCTAGTTTTTACGGCTTACTTGTTGAAACTGTGAATACGTCATGTTTATCGTCTGTCAATTATAATTTATAAAATAACATCACGTGGCTTCTGAATAATGTTCTTCTTGAATATTCATAGGTTTCAATGAATATTTCATCTGATTTTAGATTATTATTAGCAAATGTCAAATTAAAGAATTAAATCATAGTTGTTATTTTATGGATAAACCGAATTTATTTGTTTTACTAAAGAACAAAATTTTAATAACACTCTCGTTTCGAAACATTAAAGCTACTGTCACGACTAATTGGTGTTTTCATCTTGGAAACAATTAAAAGAAAAAAGTGGAAAACATAATCGCGTAGATGACAAGAAATAAAATTAATATTTAAGATGGAATTAAAAATTATTCCATGCAGTGAAGAAGTAACACAAGCGCTTCCATTTTGGATCATTCCCAGGCCGGGCACATAACTGTAATTATGCTTGAAACCAGACAAGAGATACGGAGAAGGGAATAACCGTGGAAATATGTCAGCCGTGTGATGACACTAGGAAGTTATTTTCAGGAATGAAACTGAATTAGGAGGTGGGACATCGGCTAGTAGATGGGTAGAGTGGATGGGTGGCTTAGAGATAGGTAGAGTGGGGGTGGCTCGTAGATGGTTAAAGTGAGTAGAGGGCTCGTAGCTGGTTAAAGTGGGTGGAGGGTTCGTAGATGGGTAAAGTGGGTGGAGTGGGTGGAGGGTTCGTAGATGGTCTTTAGACATGTCGATGTCTTTAAGTTTTTTTTATTATCTTCAGTTGTGATGGTGTTGGTTGGGCTAGGACAACCGTTGTTGTAGTAGAAATGGAATTTGTGGCAAGTGTGAGAGTGATAAAAATAAAGACTGTGTTGACATGCATATCTATTATCTATATAGATATGGATGATGGTTGTGGTGACAGTGATAGTGATGGTAATCATATGTATATTTACATAGATATGGATGGTGGTGATAGTGATGGTGATTATATGTGTATTTATATGAAGACTAAGTAGTTTTAGGGCGACTAAATTAAATTAAAGTTAGTAGTTAATTCTTATTTTTTACTTTTTATTTTTTTAAATTGCTTTTTAGCAAATGACCTAACGTGTCTGTGAAAATAAAATTATTATTTGTATTAATGTATTTTATGTATGTGTAAAGCCATTAATGTGCGAGTTAAATAAAATATAATAAAAAAATTTCTATTTCTTAGTCTTTTTCGCTAAGTGGCAAAGCCTTAGCCCTTTGAATTTAAAACATTATTTAATTATTTTTTACGTTTTAGTTTTCTTTTTCAACCACTTTATAGCAAATGTAAAGAAAACCTCAACCAGTGATATATGTGATCTGTCGGGGAGAATGTTTAAAAAAAATCACCATTGTATTGGATTAGACATCTAGTGACATATATAAGCTGGTAAGAAATATACACCTATGACAACTCCGCCTCGCTAATTGCGAGCCAGTCCCAAGCCTGGATAAAGGAGGAGGGACAGCTAAAAGGATCAAACTTTGATCCACGACAGAAAGTACTTATGTGCTTTCTACATACAGCCAATTCAGTCTTAAAACACTTGGTGTAAAGGACTATAAACTATCATAAAAAAAAAATACACCTATGTCGCTGCATCGACGTTGATCTTTGCAGCATATATATATAACGATATAACGATATATATATATATATATATATATATATATACATATAACGATATATCGATATATATATATATACATATATCGATATATATATATTGTTATATTTATATATATATGCCTTATTTTATTTCTATATTCAAGTAGCGTTCCGGAGCTAGCCAGTTCTCGTAAATATATATAGAGATGGATGGTGGCGATAGTGGAGATGATTATAAAAAATAAAGAACACGGTGATAATGTTATTGATAACAGTTATGATATTATCAGGAAAAGTAATTAAAATGATAATTTATAAAAAGCTTTCGAAGAATTAAATGAAGATTCTAATTCCACATAAAAGCCACAATTATTAGGTTTTAATTAAATGGCTCTTAATTGAGGTTTTTTAATTAAAACAAAGACTGGAAAAAAACAGCTCAAATGTTTGTTTTTCTATATATCTAAATATAATTTGTTTTTATTTATTATTTCCATTGTTTGTGGACATAGATTTATATTTTGTGATTTTTTTCAGTTGTTTTTTTCAATGCATCTGAGCTAATTGTTTATTTATTTTTAAATAATTTTTTAAGCATAATAGTTACTAAATTAACTGGAATTAATAAAAATCAAGAAGAGAAAGACTTTTCGATCTAAATATCCAGCTTTGACATGAAACTTCTTTCATAAAGCAATTTATTTCCTGGCCTAACATAAAGAGTAAGAACATAATTTAAGAATTATTA
>OZ022246.1:12745241-12797741 GCA_963978895.1 Erpobdella octoculata
TCTCTTCTTTTAAATGCGTGGGAGTCACGCGCAGATAACTTCAGCAAAGTAAGTATCTTTCATTCTATCAGCAGATGGCAGGTGGGTGGGTATGTGGGTGTCCTGGACAGATGGGTCGATTGATATGTGAATTGGTGGTGAACGGAACCGTGGGTGACTGATTGGGTCGAGTAAATATTGGGTGAATGATTGGGTACATTATTGGCTGGACATCATCATTATCATCATTGTCATCGTAATCATCAAGGAAATCGTGGGTGAATGATTGGGTAGACAAAATCATGGGTAAATAAATGACGAATCACATGTACTTTGGTAAAAGTAACTTTACTTTGTAGAATGTGACCTACTTCCATTTTATTTGATCGGCTAAGTAGTCCAGTATTACTGGAAATCTAAGTCCGAACACCAACTGGTTCGTTCTCCGGGGGATTCACGAACTGTTACTTGTTTTCGTTTTGTCTCCCATGTAATAAATACTATTTTTCTAGTCTAACTTTCCGGATAGGGGGTCCTCGACCTTCCACTAATCCCACCCATTCATACCCGCCATCCACATATCTCCCAGGTGCGCCATTTCCCAGTCGTAGAAAATGACAAAGCAGCTATTACAATATCATATAATTTTTCTCAATTACTTCTGTAATAAAACAAAATCGATGAGTAAATGTGGAAAAACTGAATAAGTCAAGTCAAGATGTGGAAAACAAAAAATTGCATATAAAAAGTCCACAAAGACATTTTTTGACACCTGCCTTACATCAATAAAAAATCAATATCATCACAATGGAGATCAATATCATCATCATCATTATCATCATCATCGTCGTCATCATCATCGTCATCATCATCATCATCATCGTCGTCGTCGTCATCATCATCATTATAATCACCACCACCACCATCATCATCATCCCCACCACCACCACCATCATCATCATCATCATCATCATCTTCATCGCTATTCATAAAAATTATCTATTACTACTTTATACAGGTTTTCTCATTAATTATGCTTATAAGAAAGGCTACATACCTAAGTCGGTTAGCGATTAAAACAATTAAACTTCACAGAATTATCTAAGCCCTTATCAGAAGTGTAAACCTCACCTTGACAATTTTTCACTCAGTTTCGTGGACATACGTTAGAAACAAATATTCCTATAACGACTCCAATTTCTTACCCATTTCTCTACCCCCTCTTCGGTTAACTTTGAAGCCAAATTTTATTTGGAGCAAGCCTGAAGCAGTTATTGTTGGAAAAAATTTAAAAAGTTTTAATTTTCTCGTGAAGAAAATAATGCACGTAAAATTTATTTGTTTTAAAAGTTAAAAAAGTTATTTCTATAAAATTAATAAATGAATTTTGTCTTGATTTCTTTATTGTTGATTGATGATCATGATCACGACGACGACGATGACGATGACGATGACGATGATGATGATGATGGTAATGGCGATGTTGATGCTGATGATGGTGGTGGTGATGTTGATGATGATGTTGATGACGATAGATATGAGTTTCATAGTTTCATAGTAGCATGTGTTTCTGGCATATGTGAAGTCTTTCATATCAATGAGTATTTTTGAGAAAAAAAATTGGAAAGAATGTTAACGATTTTCCAGTGAAATTTTCAAGCAGAAAACTTAAAAAATTTTTAGAAAATTTTTCGATTATAGCGTGCAATAAAATTACATTAAACTTTAATTTTGACATTCAGACAGTTAAGAAAAGAACGTTGTTTTTCGTTCGACAAGAATTGAATTTTAAAATTGAAAAATAAAATCTGATTAAATATAAAAAAGACAACAATATAATGCAAATCAAATTTATAAAATTAAAAAACTGTTTTATGAAATTGTTTAATTATCAATTTAAAATTAAAAAAATAAAGTTTAATTTCATAGCCACCACGTACTCACTTCCAGCGTATCCAAGGTAACAAGAAAAAAACTTTATAACAGGATTCAATCGTTAGGAACCAATTAAATTTGACATATAAATCAAAGTCTTTAATTCTTTCGTTATCTTATTCTATATTTAAACATCTACCTAATATATCGATTGCAGTCACGTGAGAGGACAAGAGATGGAGAGAGGAGAGGAGAGGTGATAGAGAAAGAGAGAGCAAGATGAATGAGTGTAAAAAAAAAGAATAAGAAGCAAGCATTTGATGTCATCTTTTAATTATCTTTTAAAATATTTAAAAAAATCTGTAAGAGTTTGGGTAAAGTGCGTCCTGTTAAAAGGGGGCGGTAAAATGCTTCATGCCAATTCTATCGAAAGCTGAGATGTCCTCCTCTATATAAGATCTCTCAAGCCTGGTTGCTACTCATACTCATAGGTTCGAAAATTCGTGTGTGTTTGCATCTGTGATGGTTTATCTGCTTCTGTGCACATATGCACGTGTTCGATGACTTGTCTGTGTATGAACACATATGCATGTGTTTTATATATCTGTTTGTTTGCAACTATTTTTATGCTTGTGCATAAATTGTCTCTTCTGGCAATCAACATATTCGCGATTGTGCATGATGTAATACCATTTATTTATTTGCACTTTTGCATATATTTACACTTTTGTTTTTTGTCTATGCACAATAATGCACATATCCATATTTTTGCATATACGTTTACACTTCTTTCTGGGTTCTGGGCATAAATGCAATACATATGTCATTTTTTAGAATCTTTGCTCTCACTCTCTCTCTCTCTTTCTCGCTATATATATATAAATATATATATATATATATATATGTGTGTGTGTGTGTGTGTGTGTGTGTGTGTGTGTGTGTGTGTGTGTGTGTGTGTGTGTGTGTGTGTGTGTGTGTGTGTGTGTGTGTGTGTGTGTGTGTGTGTGTGTGTGTGTGTGTGTGTGTGTGTGTGTGTGTGTGTGTGTGTGTGTGTGTGTGTGTGTGTATATATGTATATATATAGAGTTATATTTGTATATTCATGTATACATACAAGGTTGATATTTGTATTCAACGACGGTTTTTCAGTGCGCGTGGATATAATTAAGGTGAATGTCAACTCCATCTCACTTCACTCCATGGATGCATGCATGCATGAAATACTTCATGATGGCAACCATCATTATCATCATTACCATAACATAGCTACAACTATCAATACAAATAATGTCAACAACATCATCATTAACAAACCAGCATTGTAGTCTTTTTAATCATAATCGTTATCGTCATCATTATCGTTGTCGTCGTCATCATCGTCGTCATCATCATCATCATCGTCATCGTCATCATCATCGAAACGACATACCCCACACAGCTGGCAAATAAATCTGAATCTTTTTACCTCGCACTGATTGGAATCACATTTTATGTTCAATGAAATAGACCACGGTTGCTATTTTCTGCTATTTGAGAAAAATAAATTTAAAGCAAATTGTGACTAACCATACAAATTCAATTTTTTATCGTTTTGATTTCGTTTCAGATTTGTTTCCCTCAAATCGAAACTAGGACGCAATATGTCATTTTTATAGAAGTTTTGCTCTGACTACTTTGAGAAGAAGCGACGAGATGGTGGAGTAAGTAAAAGACGCCCTGAGACCCTGGAGCCCTAGGGCTCTGTGCCCTGGTGATCTGGGGCCCTGTGACCTAAAGCCCTGGAGTCCTGGAGTCCTGTTGCCCTGTGACCTGGTGCCCTGGTGCCCTGGAGCTCTGTGACATGGAGTCATGGAGCTCTGTGACCTGGAGTCCTGGTGCCCCGGTTTGATTATACGGTTTTTTCTTTACAGTAGTTTGAAATCACACTTTTAATCATCATAATCAACAACATAAACTCCTATATTATGAAATGGACCACCGAATTATGATCTTTGACGGACTGAGAAAGTTTGGCTCATGAAAATGTCTTCTCCTTTTTCGAGCTTTTGGAAGTAATGTTTCTCTCCATTTTTTTCTACCTTAAGAAAGTTTGACCCCTGCTTTTGCCCACGTTTTTTTCGCTTTCGGGAAAACATTTCCGCGATAAACTCATGAGGAAGTATATTTCTGTGAAAACTTGCTGCTCATTTTTCATCATTGGAATGAACTTTTACAGCGCCTTTCCTTACCAAATTCCTACCACTGGACTTCAATATTTAAGTTTTAACTACTTTCGGCTAAGAATATCAATTAAATAAACCGAACAAAATGATTTTATGTTACGCATTTTTGATCGGCAATTCAGAAATAATAAATAAGCATAAAATTAATTTATTATAATTATTTAAATTACCATAATTGTTATAATTATTATCTAGTAGTAAGAATTTTCATTAGAGGTTAGAAGTGAGTCTTTGAACTTTTTGCTGGAAAATCTCGAAAAAGAAATATCACAAAAAGAGACCGGGAAATTATAAAAATAACAAAACAGTGATTGAGTTTGTTTATGAATAACTATTTGAAATATTATTGCTTATTTTCATGCTTGTGCCGAAATGTTCAAAGACAGCGTCTGCCTGATATTTTCTGTCACGTGTTCTATTTTAATATATTTTAAGAACTTTGAAATTTCAGTAGCAAATAAAAAGTCGTTGGGCTTATTTGCTAGGTAGATCAAATCAATAAAACATTAATCCAAGTGATCAGAGTGGTAACAGGACTTTTCGCCCCCTGGACGATTCGCCCCCTCCCTAGACGATTCGCCCCCTGGTCGATTCACACTCTGGACGGTTCGCCCTCTGGTCGATTCGCACCCTGGACGATTCGTCCCCTGGTCGATTCTCACTCTGGACGTTTCGCCCCCTGGTCGATTCGCACTCTGGACGATTCGCCCCTGGACCATTCGCCCTGTGGTTGACTGTCTATTGACTGTCTATTAGATTTAAATCTTTTTTTTATTATTTCTACCACGTTTTTCTTAACTTATATATATATATATATATATATATATATATATATATATATATATATATATATATATATATATATATATATATATATATATATATATATATATATATATATATATATATATATATATATATATATATATATATATATATATTCAAAAAAGCGTTCTATCCTATTTAAAAATGGCAGATGGATAGTTTGAGTAAACGGTTCCTCAAGTTTTAAGTTTTAACAAAATATGGCTTGTTTGTTATACGAATGTCCATAATTAATGCATGACTCTATCAAGACATTTCTCACATAGCCCAGAGAAAATTATTTTCTTCTTTTGGTTAACAAAAATGTGCTATTTTAAAGAGTTTTGTTTATTTATATTTGTATATACGTTATTTTAAGGTTTCAAAAATAAATTATGGAACATATTTGCATTAAATGTTTTTTGTGTATTTTGTTTGAATGATTAATTATTTTAAACTATAGAAATTACGATGAAGTGGACTGATGAGAAAGTGCTTAAATTGATCAGTCTTTTCAAAGAAAATCGGAATCTTTATGACATAATAAAAAGTTCATTATATTATAAGCCAGTAAAAAAGCGGCTTGCAGTTAAAACAATTGCATAAAGCCTCGGAAGTGCTGCTAGTGTGCTACGAAGTATTTTATGCTAATTATAAATGGTAAATTAGACTACCTGCCGCTGTTTTGTTTCATTATAATACGTTTGAAGTTTTGGACTTTTGTTCACGTAACCGCCACCTTTAGGATGGCACACGCGCTTAAATAGCCGTGACATGCGTGGTAAGTTGGATTTGTACCAACTGGCGCGCTACTCTTCAATTAAGCGGAATATGTTACCCTGCAAGTCAACCTGATATCCGATAAAAGACTTCGCAGGTACCAAAGGACGACCTATGCCAGACTGCAGGGAAAATTATCCGACGTGTGGGAGAAGTATGCGGAACATGAAATAACCACTTCTGAGCTTCTGCGTGCCTGTGCGCACATATATGGGCCAGGCGGAAAATGATCAATAAAATTTACAACAAAAATGCAGTGTCTATCATTTGTTAATCTGTTTTCAAACATCAGTATATACTTATTATAAAGTGAAATAACGATTTGTGGCTTAGTGATTACTAACGCTACGTTAAACAATGTCAAACCTCTTAAAATTGAGTTCCACTTAAAAGATTTGTAAATTAAAAAAAACATTTAAACCATAAGCGTAGATTTCGGGAAGGGGTCATCAAGAAATCGCAAAAGAAATTAAAATTGATATTAACATTTTGAAAAAGAACATTAATAGCACTTTTAAAGAAGTACCTTCTTAACTTTTGTTCCCTGTATGAGAACTACCTCCATAATAAAAATAACAATAAAATAATATTTAAGCAAGTTAAGAAAACGTGGTATAAACAATAAAAAAATTATATTTAACTCTAATAAACCGTCAAACACGCAGGGAGAGAACCGTCCAGGGTGCGAATCGACCAGGGGGCGAACCGTCCAGAGTGCGAATCGACCAGGGGGCGAACCGTCCAGAGTGCGAATCGACCAGGGGGCGAAACGTCTAGGGAGGTGGCGAACCGTCCAGGAAGCGAACCGTCCAGGGGGCGAATCGTCCAGGGGGCGAATCGTCCAGGGGGCGAACCGTCCAGGGGGCGAACCGTCCAGGGGGCGAACCGTCCAGGGGGGCGAATCGTCCAGGGGCGAATCGTCTGGAAACTATCAGAGTAACAGTATGGGATGGCGATGTATGGTGGTGGTGGTGATGATTATGATGATGATGATCATCATTATTATAATTATTATTATGATAATGATAAATAAGGCTCAATGAACAAATATCTGGCATTTAAAATTACTCAGCCCTAGGGCAAAGTACAAGCAAGTTAGGCATTGAAAAATATTTTTTAAAGAGCAAATCTACAATCATTTGACCACCGCTAGAAATCCATGTGATAACATCAACATAATTCCTTGATGTTGTGTTTTATTATCATGCTGCGTTGGTATCTTAGTAAAAAAAAAACATATTTTCATCTATCTTTATCTTTTCTGTGATTTAGTGACCCGTCCCCCAATCTCGATCACACCATCCAGACAGCCTGAACATCAAACACATCACGTCATGTCAAAAACTCTGAATTATTTTAATTAGTAAAAATACAATTATTTGTTCACGATTAAAAATAAAAGTTCTATTGAGTGAATCTATTTTATCGAGAAATGAAATTAAAGTACAAACTGCAAGAAAATCTCGAATGATGATCAGTGTATGATTTCTACATTTTTTGTGAGCAAAATTATGGCGCGCACCCCCCCCCTTCCCCACTATTTCATAATGCCCCTGCTGCCATGTACGTACACATCTTTACTTTAAAGACAAAACACCTTTTGGTTTAAATAACATTGCAGTATACTACAATTAACTTCGATTATAAATGAAATTTGTATAATTTAAGATGCTTCTCTTCTTATAAAATAAAAGATTCTAATAGATTTGTTAAGTTTATAAAAACATCGCAAGTTTATGAATATTTTAGGCTGATTAATGTTG
This sequence comes from Erpobdella octoculata, assembly GCA_963978895.1. Classification (NCBI taxonomy): domain Eukaryota; kingdom Metazoa; phylum Annelida; class Clitellata; order Hirudinida; family Erpobdellidae; genus Erpobdella; species Erpobdella octoculata. Next base: position 12,752,665 of record OZ022246.1, read on the forward strand.
AATAGATCGAACAACGAGTCTCCATTTGCGCGAAAAGAACCTTTACAAAAACCTTTTACACTCACAACTGAATGCCGCAATACATCGACGTTCAACTAATGAAATATTACAAGACAAATTCCTCGTGTATATGGTTGGGCACGACCGGGCCATCAATTGTTGAAAAGAGAAATAATGGTCCTAATATGTTATCAATCCGTTCTTTTTCTTCCCATCTTTTTAGCGCCTTTTCTCTGGGAAGGATCAGCAGGCATGAATCAATTCGCATTTAATATTTAAGATCCTGTAGCTCGTTTGCATCACTAATATGTTGACCTGGCAAATTGTGTTCTATAGGTCCATAGTTTTATATTTATATTCGTTTGCGTCTTGGTATTATATGGGATTGTTTATGTGCGCGTGTATATACGTAAGTATGTGTTCACAGATAGTGTTTGTTGAAGTTGATGGCCCCATTTATATGCTTATTTTCAATTGTTTATCCAATTTGTGCAGCATAAATGGAGCCCATGATTTTGAGAACTTCAACCACGCAATCGAAAATCTTGAATTTCTCCATCGCCTCTTTTTAGATCAGCGATTCGACATAATAGAACAATGATAAAGGCTTGGTTCAATCAAACTTTTTGTTTGTTTCTATGTGTGTGAATGTGTGGGTGGGTTAGTGGTATATATTTATATTGGTGGGTTAATTTAGGTTTTGGTGGAAGAGTAGTATATATATATATATATATATATATATATATATATATATATATATATATATATAGGTTGGTGAATGAGTGTACAATTGGATAAAACAATTGCTTACTATGTCCATCATTTATTGAATTTTTAGTATAAATGTTTTCTTAAATCTAATTTTTATTTATTTTTTATACCAATTCACACTAACATTTACTCAACAACACATCGTACACAACCTATCCATCCACCCATACACCCCCACCCACTTAAACATCCACCCATCACCAACTCACTTATCCATACATCTATATACAATACTTCCATCGACACACCTACCTGTCCCATCTGCCACCTACCATCCCATGTACCACCAACCATTCCACCTACTACCTACCATCCATTCTACCACCTACCATACCATCTACCACCTACCATCCCATCTACCACTCCCCATCCCATCAACTACCTACTCATCCCATCTACTACCTACCATCGCGATTGATTTTGCTTTGCTGTTGTACCGAGAAACTGCTCCTACTTCGCCTTCAAACTGTGATTTCTATCAATAATTTAATTTCGTTTATCGCACCAAGCATCTATCAATAATTTTTTATTTTCCCCAAATAACTTTAGCAAGAAGTTTCATTGTCGATGTTCAACTTAAATAATACTATTTAAAAAATGGTTAAAAACAGGCTTTAATTTAAATGCACTAAAAAGGATAAAATAAATAGTAAACATAAAAGCGTGGGCTCTTTCCTCTGCGCTCATACGATCGCAACAATTGCGTCCCACGCTTTTATGTTTACAATTAATTTGATCCTTTTAGTACATTTAAATAATAGCGTGTTTTTAAATATCTTTTTTTACATATTTTTATTCAATTTGTTTTCCCTGTTTGTTTGTGTGTGGCTTTCTCTGTAACAAAACCTTGCAAGTAAAATTTAACCAGTTTTTAGCTAGCTAGGAAACTGAAACTTTCAGCATAGCTTCATATTGAATGACATAACATGATTCAATTAAAATAAAAAACCGAAAAACCTAACTTGAATATCTATTGTATTTCTAAATTGAGTGTATATGAAACAAGTAAAGAAAAAAACGAGTTTTTTAACACAAACTTTAATTTCAAATATACTCGATTTAGAAATACGAAAGATGTTCAAATTAAGTTTTTTTTAATTCAATTATGTATTGTCATCCAATATAAAGCTATGCTGAAAGTTTCAGCTTCCTCGCTAATAAAAAAAGCTGGTTAAATTTTACTTGCAAGATTTGCGTACAGAGAAAGCCACACACACACACAGATTGTAACCTAAATAAAAGTTTGTAATAAAAGTGTGTGTTGAAAAACTCGTTTTTTCCTGTATATGTTCAATAGTTTTATTTTCAACTTCTTAGTCTTTGATTTTTACAATCGAAACAGCCAACATTGACGGCAGCCAAAATTACAGCAAACGCGTCTGTTTTCATCGTCAAGAATCATCAAATCAAATCGACCAACATCAACAACATAAAAATATAACAACTAAATAGCCAACATTTTAGGCAACAATTAATTGAAACTCTATTTTATAGCAGCAAAAACTCGACTACACTAGTAACAAAACTCATTAAAGTAAAAATTTTATTACTTCAGCTTTTCATGACACAAAATAAGTAAAGTATAATATCGCCACTTGTTGCTGCTTGTTTTGAAATTTTAATTTTCCAGATGATTTTTAACACTTACTTTGACGTTAAACATTTAAAACATTTACGTATTACAACTTTAAATTTAATTCAATAAATAAAACTTCAATATATTTAGTGTTTAAATTATCTTAAAAACTTGTGAGCATAAATAAAAGAAATTAAATTGACTACTAATAGCAAAATAAACAATACTATTCTTGGCGTAGTCTTATTTGTTGTTATTTAATTTTATTACAATGGAGCTGCTTTTTAGAACTTTTATAATTACTACGCCAATGCATTGTCACTAAAAGTTGCATTAATGGGTAAAGTTATTTATAGCACAATTATAACAACATTTAAATGAAAACAAACTGCTTCCACTCGACAGGGCAGCACTAAATGACAATCACATTAATGTAATTACACAAAAATGACTTTCCTTCCTAAACCTTTCCTCTCTATTTCTCTCTCTCTCTATATATATATATATATATATATATATATATATATATATTCTTTCTTTTTCTTTCTCTTTTTCTCTTTCTCTTTCTCCCTCTCTCTCTCTCTCTCTCTCTATATATATATATATATATATATATATATATATATATATATATATATATATATATATATATATTTATATATATATATATATATATATATATTTATATATATATATATATATATATATATATATATATATAGAGAGAGAGAGAGAGAATGGAGAGAAATTTTACGCAGTAAGCTTTGTAATTACCAATGCTGCAAAAAGGTTGTTTGAAAGATCAGAAAACTACCTCCTTGTAATATTTTAGCAACATACAATATTTTTATCATGATATTACACTGCCGTGTTTGTCCGATCCATTCATCCTAGCTGCTCTCTTCTCAATTGCTTCTTCTGCATCACTGCTTCTATTTTCTTAATGAAACTTTTATGGCTACCTTCGCGTTTATGAGTTTTCCTTTAATTCCCTCTTTCCATCTATCCTGCTGCCTCCTTTTTTTCTACTTCTCTTTCTTTCTCTCAATCCCTCTCTCATTTTCTCTCTCTCTCTTTCTCTCTCTTTCTCTCTTTCTCTTTCTCTCTCTCTCTCTCTCTCTCTCTCACTCTGAATGAGTAAGTGATTAACAATACTAATAATTTAATAACGCTATTTTCACGCATTCATTAGTTATCTTAACATCAACATTAAAGCTATCAAGTTCAGCTTATTTACTTTTCAGTTTTACGATTTAATCATTTCACTTTCACTGTCTCTATCTCTCATTCAAACTTTCGCAACATCCAGTTTTCCAACTTCTTTTTTCTTAAACGACATCATTTTCGACCTCATAAATTTTCTTTTTTTTTCTCAGTTATTTATGGACGTAAAAAATTTTGTAAAAAATTACAAAATGCTTTGAGCTTTTTATAATTTTTAAAATTTTTCTGCTCTATCGCTTTTTCTATCATTTTTTTTATCTTCTCCTCTATCTATTTCTCTTTCCTTCTGTTTTTTATTTTCTGTTTCTTTATCTCTTGTATCCTTTTTCGTTTTATATTTTTTTGCTTATCACAATCCACGCACAGTCACATGTAACAGCCCTTCTATGGTTTTATGTTACAATTCTTTCTACAGTCACATGTCACAATCCATCTACAGCCACATGTTACACTCCTTTTAATGTCATATGTCACAGTTCTTCCACGGTCACATGTCACAACATTTCTACAGCCATATGTCACAATCCTTCCACGGTAACATGTAACAATCGTTCTACAGTCACATGTAACAATCCTTCCACAGTCACATGTAGCAATCCTTCCACAGTTACATGTAACAATCCTACCACAGTAACATGTACAATCCTTCCACAGTAACCTGTAACAATCCTACCACAGTAACATGTAACAATACTACCACGGTCACATGTAACAATCCTACCACGGTCATATGTCACAGACCATAACCGGTCGCATGTCGCAATCCTTGCAGTGACACTTGTTCATTTACATCTTCATCCACTTCCACATAGATCAAATCCATTCGAGCATCTCCATTTTATGTGTGATTGATCTCATGCCAAAGAGTTTTTTTGTTCAAGTTTGTTTTTTATTTTTCAGTGAAGTGAAGTTAAATTGTATAAATAAATTCGTGGGAATTTAACATTTTTTTTCGATTTTACATGGATGAAACAAATCTATAAAAACAGTTGACATTTTTTTAAATTTTGGTGGAAAAAATTGTAGCAATATTCTCATTCCACCCACAATATCTTCATTCCAACCACAATATCTTCAATCCACGCACAATATCTTCATTCTAGCTACAATAACTTCATTCCACCCACAATATCTTCATTCCACCCACAAAATCTTCATTCCAACCACAATATCTTCATTCCACCTAAAATAACTTCATTCCACCAACAACATTTTCATTCCACCTACAATATCTTCACTCCACCCACTCACACCCAGTTTTCAATTCGAAACATATAGCATCGAAGTTTGCAATTAACTGAAAAGTTTTTAAACTGGAACGTTTATTTCTAAAATTTACAATTTCTTAAACGTTGAATTCCATACTGCAACAACGCTTTGAAGCGTCATCAAGCATGAAATCAGTTTCCACGGTCCCAAATTCAATGCAATATTTTTTAAACAACTCAGCAGTAAAACTATAAATAATTATCTATTAATAGCGTAACGTTAATTTAAATGCTTAAAAAGTCTTAATTGACAACGAATGAATAAAATAAACCGCAATTTAAAAATTGAAAGTTATAATATGTGAATTAAAAGATATGATTGCTACTAATTGAATTGTCTGAAAGTACTAAAGAAGTGGCCCTCTTTCTTACAATGAAGCAGACAAGAAGTCGCCTGGAAAGACTGCGTGCGTTAAATCAAATTTATTTTTGTATTCGGTGCAAGCTGTAATGGGAGATGGTGTTTAACACGACCTAGATATAATTCAAGTACAACATGACGCTCGGAAAATTCTTGAATTGAATTTTAGACCTTAAAATCTTCTCCGTTTAAGAAACAATTTGGTTATTTTTATGTTTTTGCTCTTATTGGTTATTTTTATGTTTTTGCTCTTATTGATTATTTTTATGTTTTGGCTTTTGTTGATTTTTTTTATTTTGTCTCTTTTAGATCAAAAAATACTTTTTTGTTTCTATCCAATGTATACGTCAACTTGTTATTCACTTTTTCCAACCAAAGCAATTTTTTTATTCATTTTGTTTTGTACAAGTTGTTCTCTTATTCTACATCGGTCGTTCCTTAAACATTTCTTTATCTTGACATCTACGGTACAAGCACGCGCGTTCTTTATGTTTGCCAGGCCTCCGAAGATATTAAAAAGGCAGTGATAGCAGGTTTTAGCTGGCCGGATGTGAACCCGGGCTGCTGGACAACGGAAGTTCAAACTGTGCGGTTTTTAGGTTGAGTGAGTAAGGTACAATTTGTGTTATTGTCAGTCGAAGAAAATACTTTCGTTTTCATTTTCATTGCTCATCTTTTCTAGAGTAATTATTTTTTTAACATTTATTTTTAAATTGTTATTTTGTATTAATAAATTATTTAATTCAATATTTAATTACAATTTCTATCTCTTTATTTGTTCATTTTTTTTATTTTATTTATTCAAAAATTTTTTATTAATTAATTTAATTATTCTATTTCTTTGTTCATTTGCTTAATTATTTATATTTTCACTTATTTATTTATTTATTTATTTATTTTATTTATTTATTTATTTATTTATTTATTTATTTATTTATTTATTTATTTATTTATTTATTTATTTATTTATTTATTTATTTATTTATTTATTTATTTATTTATTTATTTATTTATTTATTTATTTATTTATTTATTTATTTATTTATTTATTTATTTATTTATTTATTTATTTATTTATTTATTTATTTATTTATTTATTTATTTATTTATTTATTTATTTATTTATTTATTTATTTATTTATTTATTTATTTATTTATTTATTTATTTATTTATTTATTTATTTATTTATTTATTTATTTATTTATTTATTTATTTATTTATTTATTTATTTATTTATTTATTTATTTATTTATTTATTTATTTATTTATTTATTTATTTATTTATTTATTTATTTATTGTTCATTAGGATAGTAATAATTTGTTTATTTTATTTATAAAAAATAACTGTAGCAAAAACGAAATTTAAATCTAAATTCATAAACATGACCAAGTTTGGACTTTCAAAATATTCATCAACAGTTCAAAGAGCTTATGGAATCTTGGAAGAATTTTTCAAATTTTTTTCCCGTTGGTTTTTCTTCTTATGATGGATGGATCAAAAAAAGCAAAAGAAAATAAAAAAGAAAAATTTATAATTATGAAATATGCTTGATGGTTTTCATTGTTAACATTTAATGTTTATATTTTGCCTTGTCAGCCATTTTTTTGTTTTTTTTTCATCAAAAAACTCAAGTTCACACAAACGTTGAAACAAAAACTTTACGTTCATACAACCAGATATATTTTTTAAGTTGAACAATATAATTTGTTTAGAATTTTGTTCGTTTGTCTTGAAATTCATGAATAAAAACGTTAATATATTATCAACATGCATAATCTCATATATTTGTACGTACGTATATATATATATGTATGTGTTTAAAGCTTTTAGGTGGAGCTGCAATCTCAAAACAAAAGTAATTATATGTCCTGATATTTTAAAAAATTCGTCATTTTGACGGGTTAACACGTGGTTTTGTACATTATGAAAAAATTGTTGTTGCCTTGGCAGAAAAATTCAGTCTGACATTGCCAGAAATTCCAATACCCACTTCAGTCAAAACGTCTTAAAGCATCACATCTCTGATGGCAAGTCAAGTTATTAACACTGAAAACAAATATTAAAGCTCAATTGAAAAATGATTCATAATGTGGATTCTACATGCAGCATACTTTTTGACCTAACTTCTAATGTTTGGTGATGCAGAAACTCCACTTGACCAAAAGAATGGATTCTAGTGCAGTTTTTGTAAGATTGTTTTACATTTCAACAACTTGAAGAACTGCCTTCAACAATTTTACAAGAACCTTCAATGACTTAATGAACGCGCAGCTTCGTCTCCAAGTTAAAATCAAAAATGAATTACAAGGTTTATGTTATATCTGCAGTTGTTACATAACATAACTAACATAAAGGAAATGATGGGCGCAAACTATAAGTCTCTATGCCCATATCTAGAATTATATAAAATCTGGTCAATATATATGTTTCTATAAATAAATGTTTGTATATAGTATTAAAAATCCTTTTTATAGTTATACATAATATTGCTTATTTCGAAATGACAGTCGATTAGTCTTTTAAATTCATTAACGTGTTCGGCTTCTATGATCTTCGAAGGGAGGTTGTTCCAAATTGTTACAGTTTTAGATCTAACGTGGATTTGTATCTAAGGCACTCTATTTAGCAATCTGGAAACGTTCCAAGGTTTCAAAAAGAATGGACTTGATGATACCTGTTGGTACCTGGTGATACCTAATGGTATATGATGATACCTGATGTTACATGATGATACCTGATGGTACCTAGTGTTACCTGACAGTACCAGGTGATACTTGATAAAATCTGATTGTACCTGGTGTTACCTTATGGTACCTGGTTACACCTGATTGTACCTGATGACAAAGCTGAAGAAGCGGACAGCCGACCCTCAAAAACGTTTTTCATATTTGGTGGGCAACATCGAAAAAATTCTACGACGAATATTATAATATAATGATGGTCAGTGTGCGCGGATTTCTAGCGCGGTAAATCCGGTTTTGTTGATATATATATATATATATATATATATATATATATATATATATATATATATATATATATATATATATATATATATATATATATATATATATATATATATATATATATATATATATATATATATATATATATATATATATTATTTGTTAAATATTAGTTATTAGTAACTGTATTTAAAATGACATAGCAATGAAGATAGCAGTTTTGAAATAATTTCTAAGAACACAAAAGACCAATGACAAGGACACGTTCAACGCCAACGGCAATGGGCAGCTGTTCAGAAGTAATCCATCTTAATGAACCCGCAGCTTCATCTTATTGCAATACTAAATTAATTTGTTCCGCCAACATGCTTATGTTTTAGATAAGCACACAACTATTATTAATTATCATTTTAGTGGCAATTTATAAAATCTTAATTTATTGTTGTTTTCATATTTATACTAAAAGTCAAAATAATTAGATTTTTAAACATTGGAATTTTTTTGAAAATTCAAGATCTTCTGTTCCCATTACTTTTAAGATTTTTCCAAACAAAACCGACAAGTTTTTCATACCCGGTTTGTTTCCATCTTGTGAACAATGAGTCACACCACCTTTCGCTGTCACGTGACTTTGTATACTTCTGGAAAAACTCCAAAAAAGAAAAAACAGTTGTTTGACTTTGTTTTAATTTTTGCTTGTGTTTTGTATTTGTTTGCCTACCGGTCTGCGCTAAAATGAGTATGTAGCATGTGCGCTCAAAATCATTTCAAACCGTGAAAGAAAGCATCATTACAAGTTTTAATCATGTCACCTTTTATAATGAGTTATTATAATTTGCTAAAATTGTTTTACTTGAAGTGTAAATTCTATTATAATAACAATTAATTAAATTTATATTTTTGTTGGATTTTATCTTAAATAACGTTTCTAAGATAGGCGTTTATTGTACGTTTTGTCTCAGTAGATTCTCGTTGTTAATAATTTAGTTATTGATTTGGAACACTTGTTTTATTTTGTGGTGGGAAAGCACCCGCGGACTCCCCGACTCTCCCCTGAGTCTCAGCCAGAGTTGTGATTCCATTTGTTGAATACGCACACCATGGGTTACTCTGCATTGGATTGCAGCACGTGAGAATTTCATTCATAGCCGACATTTTTAATGTTTTCTAAATCTATCATGAAATTCGTGTTTTATTATTGAGTTTTATGAGTTATTATAGTTATAAAAGCAACATGGGTGGGGTTGTAATAATAATGTAATTGTGAGAATGAACTTTGAATAAAAAAAAGATGTGGTTAGAATTTGTCTATCGCGTTTTTCAATTAGGTTATTAGTCTTGAATTTTTACGTCAAAGTTGTACTATTGGAATCAACGTGTAAGGTGATTATTGTTTACTATTTAAAAATGACAAAATGGCGGGTTTTTATTTTAGAAGTGTTATTAAATCAATTGCAAATTTTTTTTTCTTTGAAAAGTTAAAAGGTTGTTATGTGGCACAAACGGTCTTTTATTTCAATGTTTTATTAAAGTTTGATTTTACTTTCTAAATTATTAATCATAATTGAACTTTATGATTATAATGGCCTATATAATGGGTTGAGAGTTTGGCTAATCATTTTTCATGGTTTAATTTGTTTTTGAAAGTTTTGTTTTCAAAATAAAAACATTCTAAAACAGCATAGCGTATAAAATCAATAATGTTTTTATGTCTCCGTTCCTTAAAAAACAAAACTTCGTTATCTCGGACTGTGTTTTAGGTAACTTACATATGGTCTTATTGACTGAAACATAACTTATGTTTCGTTTATATATAAGAATTATTATTAAGTTCAATTTTTATTATATTCTAAAATCTAAAAAACGCTGAAAACAGGATTCGTTTTTGAAATCAGCAAATTGCTACAAATCGATTGCATGACTGAAATATTTAGCTCCTCAGGGTAGGAAAATGCTTAGAACGTAAAACCCTCGCTGTATTTTCGTAACTACTTGCATTGATGTACAATTGAATGGTACTACTGGGCATGGTGAGATTATCATTAAATCAAATTTAAGTTGTTACTTTCGGTAATTATATTTAAAATTATTATCTATTTTTATCAAATATATTCAAATAAAAAAACCTGCATGTCGGAAATTACAAAGTGTTCAGAATTTTGTTTTCCTATATCTAATTTTCAATTTTCTGGTTTTTGCGTTATCTGGAAAAATCTTCTTTAAAATAACGAAGAAGAAATTGTGTTCAGTGATACAACGAGTGGACATTTAAAATAAGTCAAGCAAAGAACATGTTCCAAAAAATACACGCTTCCGGCCAACGATCGAAATATTTCAGGTCAATTCTCTGGCAAAGAGTCGGTACACAATCTGGTACACAATCTGGTACACAATCCGGTATACAATCTGGTACACAATCTGGTACACAATCCGGTATACAATCTGGTACAGAATCTTGTTCATAATCTGGTGAAAGTTTCTTTGTGTATTTCTCCATCTCCAGCCATTCAGCCTTAAAAATATACATTTGGTTAAACTTTGTTTGATTCTTGGTTATTTAGTTCGAATCGACAAACAGATAAATAAATGTTGTTAATAAAGATATATCAAAGATTGCAAGCAATTATCTAATTAGCTGCTGCAACAAGAGAAGTCTATTAAAGTTATGCTGTTGAACTTGTGTAAAATAATATTTAATTGTGTCATATAAGCTTTATTAAAGTTATTCTGTGGAAGTTGTGTAAAATAATATATAATTGTGTCATATAAGCTCGGACGTGGAATTTCTTTTCTTCAGTAAAATCGAACAAAATTAATTGAAATTAAATTTTTATTTGCTCTTTTTCTGCCTCTTTTTCTTTTCTTTCTCTTGCACGTTTTATCTGTATGCAATGTCAACACAAGACATAACTTTTTTCCATCGAGTTACGGAGTTAGGTCATCAGACACTTCAAAGCTGAGAATGACTTTTTAGCAGCAGTACCTATTAAATACTAGGATCGTCTCAATCAGACGGAAGAAAGTTATCACTCATCACAGATCGTAAAACATTCGTTGTTTTTTTTAAGAAAATGGCTTTTTCATGTCCCTTGGTGGACGTTTTTGTAAAAGTGACTAAACGAGACTCTTCCATGTGTTTACCTCAAAACTGAAACAGCTCAAGCCAAACTCGAGCAAATTGATTACTTCTATGATTTTGAGCAGCGAGATTTTGTCATGGCTACTAGGATAACTTTGAGCAGTTGCGTTTATTTTGGGAAATCGTCTGCCTTCTTAAACCGTATCTTTAGCTATTTCATAAAATAGTTCGAGAATGAAATGAAAATGTTTTTTTACTCTTCTAGACCACACGCAAGAGCAATTGCATTGTAATTTTTTTCTTTTTTTCAAGCCTTTGTAGTTTTTAGTGTTTGTCGAGGTCTGTTGTAATTTAGATGCACTGATGAAAACTCAAGAAAGTTTTTCATCAGCAATGCCTCTTTTGCCTTCGAAACCTTCCGTATAACAAGGACCTGCTCCACGGCATTTTCGATATTTTGCGTAAACCCCCACAGAAATATGCTGAAAAATACCGTTATGGCCAAGCAGTTTTGAACTATTTGCAGAAACTTTGGAACCCGTAAAACTGCTTCGTGGCTGCGTCAGTGAACTGTTCAATCTATTTTAGACGCTTTTGAGAGTAAGGAATACAACTACAAAGTCTGTTCGTACATCTGAACATATTACCATGGCCGTAGCCAGGCTGAGGACACCGAGGACGTGTCCTCGGTAGAAATTTGACCAAAGATAAAAATTTAAAAAAAATCAGATAAATTCGGGGTGTTTATCTAGATTGAAATAATGAAACTAGATTACTTGATTTTCTTGCTTTTAATGAAACCTGACATTAAACTGCTTCCTCGCCCTTTTTTATAGAAGCAAATGTTGTGAAAGACATACTTCGCACGAAAAACGTAATTGTGAAGTAGCTTTCAGTGAAATTTTTTTACAAACCACAACCATATCCCGCATTATCGCAGTCAAACAAACAGGTCTCAGAATCACTGCGAAACAGAGAAATGCCGCAAATGCTCCAAACAGAATTGATTGAATTATTTTTAGATGACCGAATTTCATTGTTTAAAGTGATTTTTCGCTGCCAACTGCCATGCAAGAAAAGGACCTAAAAATTGACTGATCAGTAGTCAAATTTGTTCAGACTTTTTATGCCAGATCTTCCTTCTCTTGCAATATGGTCTCAAGAACTGAAAAAATAACACAAAAAGAGGCACAAAGAAATGGTTACAACAAACTTACAGAATCACTAATCTAGATCTTTTCCGCGTTGATGTGCCTCAAGACATGGTTGCGGAGTTGAAAATCTTTTTTCCGCATTTCCTTTATTCCACATCGATCGCAAGATTCCAGTGGACCCTTTGTAGATTTTGCAGCACTGGGATACATCTAGACATTGTTGTTTTTTTTTTATAATAGTTTATAGTCTTTTAAACCAGGTGTTTTAAGATTGAAATATCTGTATATACGAAACACATAAGTACTTTCTGACTTTATGTCATAGATCCTAACTTGATCCTTTTAACTGTTCCTTCCTCCTTTTTCCATGCTTGAGACTGGCTTACAAAAGCAAGGCGGAGTTGGACATTAATGAGTTATTCTAGTTTTTAAATAAATACAATTGGCAATTAAATCTTTTCAATATTCTTTTATTACATTTTTGACGTAATGTTGCTGGTGAGGTAGGCTATATTTGGAACAAGAAAAAAAACAAAAGTAAGATCAGAATATACTTAAAAAGTTCAACTTTTGAAGCACATACATCCCCAAAATTGGATTCGTTTTGTCGTCCTCGGTAGATTTTTGCTTCTGGCTACGGCCCTGCATATTACTGATTATCGGACCATCACAACTATTGGAGCCAGCCAAGTTTAGGTAGTAGAGGAAGCATAGGTATTGCTGAATAAAACAGTTAATATCTGATGATTGCTTTTCACCCATTGGGCCTGCCCATTATAACGATTGCGTTTTAATACCTCGGTGATCAGCAATAATCTCCGCCACCCTCGGATCCGCCGCTGTTTCTTCTACACTCAAGTGACCTATCTGAACTGACGCAGTAACAGGCCCTTTATGATACCAACTAATAGGTAAAGAACACATTGAGTTCATTCGTCATTCTCACAAGCAGTGAAATGTTCAAAGAATGTTCTGTGTTTCTGCTAGTGTATATCTATTTCTGTCGCAATATTAAAATTTAAAATATTATATATCATATTTATTGATTAATTTAAAAAAAATTTGAGATGGGAATCGAACCGAACCCGAACGGTCGTGTTGCTTGAATTACCTATTTTGTTGTTTGTTGTATTAATTATATAGAACAACTTAAATAATATGGCAAATACTAATAAGTTAGCAAACGGTTCTAAATGGAGCAAGCAAAGCTCGAAACGTTTGTTACAGAAGGAAAGGCACGCTTAGTGTCAGCAACATGACTATGAGTAAGCGAAGAGCTCGAATGAGTACAGAAACATTAAAAATGTAAAAAAATTTTAAATACAATATGGAACCTTAATTTTTTTAAATGTTTCGAATTAATAAACTGACTATTTTTTAATGCAATTATCATCGAATCCATAGCTATCCCAAACCCAAACTTTAACAACTAGCGAACCAAACCGAACTCGAACTGTAAGCACTACCGAACCGAACCGAACTCGAACTCTTAAATAAGGATTCGATTCCCATCTCTAAAATAAATTAATGTTAAAATAAATACATAAATATCTATGAATAAATACGATGTCTGTGGAATTTATAATAATATTATAGATATCATAAGCCTTACGATATCTATGTTATTATTATTATTACGACGCAAGGTTTTGTTTATACCCAAACATCGCTTGAGGTTGCCGTGCTGTAGTCCGAAGTAGATCTCAATTCTCATAAAAATGGCAACTAATAATAAGAGGACAATCTATATAGGTTAGCTTTTTAAATTTAAATTGCGTAATTAAAGTTTTATAGATTTTTTCCGGCTAAACTGCTTTTTATTTTACGTTTTATCGTGGAACAAGTCGTAAGTAAAATGGTAATCATGTAGAATAGTACCAGAAATTATTTTCGGTGTTTTTAATTATTTTTCCGTAATAATAATTATATATTTTTAATCACAATAATAACTCCAATTTAATGATCCAAGCAGTTTATTAATTTTTGATAATAAAATTTTCTCGGAAAACTCACGAAACGCGCAAGAGAACAGCAACAAAAACTATGAATAGCGAAGTCAAACAGAAATTACAATTTATAGCGCAGACAAGAAATATTTACAGCGCTTAAAAAAAAAATTATTAGCTAAAGTAACACAAGAAATAGTATTCACGCAGTCAAAATTACATTATTTACAAAAAAAATTTAAGTATATTTAAGTCCGAACTGTTCTTCATAGAATGTTAAACGCGATAGTTATCAATGAAGGCACACAGAACTTCACCAAAGATGTTGCCATCTGGATTGATACTACGGAACTCAAATTCACGTAGATAAGATGGGAAAAGAGCACGGCTCGTTCCAAACTGTTGTTTCAAAAACTGCCATCTTTATCAAGTTTATATGGAATTCCGTGGAATCCCGCTTTATGCATGGCATCATTCAAATCAGTGTCTAATATTTTTTAATTAATTCATACTTTTTTTTAAAAATAAGTAATTACTTTTTTTCAAATTGTTTTATAAAAATTCGCAAAATAAATTTATTTGACAACTAGTCCGAACTGTTCTTCATAGAATCTTCATAGAATGTTAAACGCGATAGTTTTCAATTAAGGCATACAAATTAATTCATACTTTTTTTAAAAATAAGTATTTTTTTTAAATTGTTTTATAAAAACTCGCACAATAAATTTATTTGACAACTAATTTATTTGACATTTCATTTCGCTTCGCCTTTAGTTAGTTTACTGTTTATGAACCTAGTTTTTCCTACTACCTGGCGGTTTTCTGTCATTAACTTCTTCTTTAATTATATTTTCAATAAATTATTTCGATCATCCAATTGGTAATTTTATTCTGTTTCTAATTATATTAATTTTATATTAAAAAAATAATTAAAAACACCGAAAATAATTTCTGGTACTATTCTACATGATTACCAGTAAAATAAAACAGGTTTTTTTCACAAATCCCTTATATTTCTGGATTTGCCGGCTTTTCATTTATTGCAAAATTTTTCCCTTTAAAAAAATGACATTTTTTTAAGTTTATATATGCAGACCTTTATTTAAATGTATTTTAATTGTTTTTGTTTTAAAACATAGGTGATTATTATTTTTAATTTCAAATTTTTTTTCAAAAAAGTTTTAAACTTAAAGTAAAGAGAATGCATTGTCATGAAGAGCGAGCCTATATTTCAAATTTCAGCTGAATTGATCATAGTCTTCTAAAATCTAAATACTTGATATGTGAAATTACTGATATATGTGAGGATTGAAAATTTAAGAAACTTTCCAATCGATATGGAAAAAACAATTTTTTATTATACATTTTTAAGTTAAAAAATTAAGTATCACTCATTTAAATAAACTAATAACTGAAGGTTCATTTCTCTACTGAAAATTTTTAATTTAAAAAATGTAACTTGTAATTAATTTTATTCTATAATTCATTTAAATTTTCTCCAATTGATCTGAAAATTTAATAAAATTTAAAGTCCTTGACGTTTAATAAAGCCACAAAATTTCAGCTTGATTGAATAACGGAAAGTTGGTTTTTCAAGCGTCAGTGGGTCCCAACATAGGGCTTAAAGCAAGCAAACAGGTTGAAGTTACTATATAGGTTTTAAAAACTTGGGTAATGCCAGGTAACCATGCTAGTGATGTAATATTTTTAATGCTAAGTGTAAAATATTGTTTGAGGTTTATTTCACATTTACTGAAGTATATTATTTTAATGTTTCATATTATTTTTTAAGGTGGTCTTTCTGAAGAAGTGGATGAGAAAATCCTACATGGTGCCTTTATTCCATTTGGTGATATTACTGAGATTCAAATTCCTCTTGATTATGCCACTGGTTAGTTGTATTGATTGGGATTCTTATTACCTTTATATAATAAATTGGTTAGCTGATAGTTTTTTTGTTCTCCCAGGACAATGTGATAGAATAAATTTATGAATGAGTAGTGAAATCATAGTAAAGAGGAGTCATATTGACAATTTTTAATTGCTATTGTATGTATTGATATGCTCTATGGTTTCACTCGTCATGTCTGAATTGAAATTAAAGAAAGCTATTTAGTTTGTTGAACACATTTTAATATTAACAGTTTCTTAAGACTCAAATTATGTTTTAATGCTGTCATAAATAGTTCACAAATTAATTGTAATATCTTTTACTTACTTTTATTTTGGAAAAGCATTAAGGTGACGTAATTCTTTAAAACCACTGAAAATGTCGTGATTTCACGCATATTTTGAACATAATATAAAGTCACCGTCGATGTATTCAAAACATTACTTTAAGTTTAATTTAAATTACTGTTGATTTTTTTTAATTTTTCAGAAAAACATCGAGGTTTTGGATTTGTAGTTTTTGAGTCTGCTGAAGATGCACAAGCTGCCATAGATAACATGGTAATTTTTTTGCAATTATTTCTTTATTTTAAATTCACATAGTTTTCTCAAATTTATTTGTTTTTTTTTCAGATTTAAGGTTATTTACTCCTAATTAATGCAAATAATTTTTAAAGTAATTTTAAACTCCTGAAAGCTATTCAAAATTGTTAATTGTTTAAATAGCTACTAGATCAACAACATTCATGCTCTAAACATTATATAATTTATTTTTATTGTTTTATTACATTTCAGCATAGTTCAGAACTATATGGTAGAACAATAAAAGTTAACATTGCCAAACCGTTGAGATTGAAAGAGGGATCTTCAAGAGCTGGTTGGTTCAATTTTATAATATTAATTATTATAATGATTATTCGGGCATTTTAAATGTAAAAATCACAACAGGACGTTTATTAATAATAATATTATTATGTAATGTCTGCTATTAAACAGTTTAATATAGATTTAATTATACTATATTATTGATATCACTATTAGGTGTTACGAGCCGCAGTTTTCTGTTATTCTTTTTAAGAATTGTTATGTATCATTTGAGATTGTTTTATTTAATTCAACTAATTAATGAAGATATCCAGTTTTAGAACATATTTCATTAGTCTGAAAACCACAAATAATAATAATTATAATAACCACAAATGGTTTTTTTTAATAAATATATTATAACGATATAATTTATAAATTTTTCAAAAATTAAGTTTTAAAAAATGGATTTTTAAGTATCAACATTTACGTGTTTTATTTAAATATGTTTTCAAAAATGATTAATAAGAATAAATTATTAATATATCAGCACAATAAATGCTCCTTAAAGAGTTGTTTTATTATTTAAAAAAACTTAATCCAACTTTTAATTTTGCAATATTTAATTTTCTTTTTTATTTTCAACTTTTTTCTCTCATCATCACTAAATATAATTTTTTAAATATCGTCTTTCTAACATAGAAATGAAATTAAATAAGATTATATTTGTTTTTAATTTATATGTTCATTGTTTTTTCATTTTGATGCATTTTAATCGTAGTATGGACCGATGACCAATGGCTAAAAGAACATTCTGGAACACACAAAGAAAAAGTTGATGAAGCAACCAATGAGGATGAACCAATTAAAAGTGCTGAACCAACAGAAGAAAACAGCACTTTAAGCATTGTTAGTTTTAGTGCATTATCATAGCTTTTTTGAATAATAATAAATATAAATCTTAAATGATAAGAAGGGCGGGCTAGAATTTTAGGATTTAGTTCAACTGTCCATCCATATGCTTCAATAAAGTTCATGAAATGTACTTGAAATATCAAGAACAATAATATCTCAGTCATCCTCACAAGAAAGTTTATTCTAAGTGACTCTACATTTTGGTCGAAACTTCAGAGCCATTAAACTTTAAGATGTAATGTTAGAGAGATTTGTTCAAAAGAAAAGTCTTAAGCAAGCCACGAAACTTATAAGGGATGATGCCGCTGTAACCATAGATGGAAGGCTATTCCAGATCTTGAGCCTGATAATACTGAAACTTCTGTCACCAGGCATTGTGCATCTGGAGACTGGTACCAGGACATCTTTCATACCACTATTACTAGTTTTTGGTTTTTCTAACATATGGGAATAAGTTGATTTATTGAGGTTTTCTCAAACTTCAATATTGTGTTTATTTATCAATATTTCAAATCAATTATGTTTTATCCAGATTGCTCCTGTTCAGAATAAAGCTAATCCTCAAGTTTACATAGATGTCAAAATCGGAAGTAAAAGCATTGGAAGAATCGTCATTCTATTGAGAGCTGATGTCGTTCCTAAAACTGCAGGTTTTATATTGTTGTGAAAAAATATATTTTAATTTGTTATAATTACTTTGCTTAAAAATGTTTTTAATTTTTTTACAGAGAATTTCCGATGTCTGTGCACCCATGAAAAGGGTTTTGGTTACAAGGGAAGCCCGTTTCATAGAATCATACCTCAATTTGTAAGTTTTTCCTTTCCCTTCTTTAAATGTAACTTTCTGTCGTCTGCAACATTGCTTAGCCTTGTGCCGACTGAACTTTCCTGAAAATTGTGGCTGTATATTTTTGTTGTTGGGAAACAACAGAACATGAAACAGCCAGATATGTTTATGGAAGAGAAGTATTGCGATAAATACTCAAATTATTAATTTATTTTGTTTTTTCATTGGATGAAAACTGCTTTGAAATATTATTGTTTTGAGTACTTAAAAGTAACCAAACTTAGAAAATTGGTTGGTCAGAAATGTATTTAATATTGTAGTAGTGAAATATTTTATTTCATTGGATAATTTTTCTTTATAAAATGTGTCAAGGAGGAAAATGTGTTTAATATCACAATATTGTAATGTTTTATCTCATTGGATAATTTTTCTTTATCAGATGTGTCAGGGAGGGGATTTCACAAAACAAGATGGAACAGGTGGAAAATCAATATACGGAGGAAAATTCAATGATGAGAACTTTGAACTAAAGCACACAGGATTTGGTAAGTACAAACTTTAAAGTCTTATTGGCTCATTATTGAGTTTGTTATCTTGTAAATAATGAGTTAATGAAATTATTCAAGGTGTCCTCTCAATGGCTAACAGTGGTCCCAACACTAATGGATCTCAGTTTTTCATCTGCACAGAGAAGACCGACTGGTTAAATATAATTTATTCAATAATTTAGTATAAGTTAATTTTATAAACAGATATGCCTATTTATAATTCTAATATAATCTTAAATATTTTGTATACTTATTTATAAATTCAGTTTTGTGTGTCAATTATTTTTAAGTTATGATTATAGTAGTGATCCGTGATCATTTGTTGTTCAGATTCTTTTAACAATTGTGGTTTGATAGAAAATTATGGACATAATGGTAGCATGTTGCCTTAAAGTTACCAATGTTATGTTGTCGTGATAGTATTCGGTATTAAATATTGTTATGTAAAATAAATTAAAAAAGTCGAAATTATTTAATATTTATCATCGGAGACACAAAGCTGTTTTGACATAAAAGTTAATGGAAATTGTTTCTGTAATTCTGTTGTTGTTAAGTATCACCTAACTTCAAGGTTATAATAGAGTGCTATAAACCTAATACTTTGTTTTCTTTATAGTGTACTGAAAAACATTTAATTTTAGTTAAATTTGTTTCTGGTAAATTCTATTTTTTTTATTTTCAGGTTGGACGGTAAGCATGTAGTGTTTGGCAATGTGATTGGAGGTGAAGATGTTATAAGGAAGATGGAGGTATTTTTTAGCACAGTTTCATTTTATTTTGTAATATAAAAAATCCAAATTCTTCGAATGTATAAAATAATATAAATTCTATATTAGTTTTTAAATGTTTAATATTAACCAATTTAAAAATTAGTTTTGTGTATTCCCTTATTTAATTTAATTCTTTATTTAATATCCAAGTAAAATTTGTTTAATAATCTCGAATTTATTTAAATAAGCTTGAATAATCTTATGATGAATTTAGTATAAAACTGGAAATGAATATTATTTTTCAGACAAATGGAAGCTCAACAGGAAAAACAAAAGACAAGGTTATCATAGCAGATTGCGGGGAGTACGTCTGATGAAGTCATTGATGCAAAGTTACATACTTAATTAATACCAGAGACAGTTGCACATATATGTCTTTTCATACATTATATCTGTATAAGATCTTCACAAGTGTTTCAGTGTTTTAAAAGCAAAATAAAATGTCTTTTCATACATTATATCTGTATAAGATCTTCAAAAGTGTTTCAGTGTTTTAAAAAACAAAATAAAAGGCCAATACATTTTTAAGAAGTGAAAAGTAAAAACCATTTTTTGTACTGTAAGATTTTATTAACTAGCTCTTCTAAGATTTGTCATCCAGGAAATCAGTAAAACCGATTTAGATAGGGGCAGTCGAATATGTTCCAAAATTTAAAAGAATGCGTTTATTGGAAATGAGTCCACTCATATATATATATATATATATGTGAGTTACGTAAACTATAATATATATATATATATATATATGTCCTTTATGCATTGCTACACCATTCATCCGATCGTAATGAAATTTTCACACAACCTTGAGAGTCAAGGGGAATCAAATATAGAGAAAAAAATTTTGAAATCCGTCACAAGATGAGCGGAGCGGGAACTATATATATATGTATCTGCGTATGTATGTGTGTATGTATGTATGTGTATGTGTGTCTGTGTGTGTGTTTATGTATGTATGTATGTGTTTTTTACAATATTTCGGCACTAAATGCTCATTCAAAGTATGTATGGGTGTGTATGTATCTATGTAGGTATGTATGTAAGTAGAATCGGATCTATGGGGGGGGGGGGCAACTGAGAGCGAAAGAATGAGCGGGAAAGCGACAGGGAACGGATAACGACCGGGAGCGGGAGTGTGTATGTATCTATGTATGTATGTATGTATGTATGTATGTATGTATGTATGTGTGTATGTATCTATGTGTGTATGTATCTATGTATGTATGTATGTATGTATGTATGTATGTATGTATGTGTGTATGTATGTAGGTTATGTATGTATGTGTGTAGAATCGGATCTAGGGGGGGGGAGAACTGAGAGCGAAAAAATGAGCGGGAAAACGACAGGGAACGGATAACGACCGGGAGCGCAAGCGGGAAGGAAACGGGAGCGAAAAAGAAACGCATTAGGTAAACCTCTAAAAACCCCGGACAACGCCAGGTGCCCCTCTAGTATATATATATATATATATATATATATATATATATATATATATATATATATATATATATATATATATATATATATATATATATATATATATATATATATATATATATATATATATATATAATCTGACATATAAACAACACTGCCTCGCATCATGCCAACTACCTTACCATCTGCGCCACTTCCACCGCCAAACGTACTAAGATGAAAGTAATTCATGTTGACCGCCTTGCCAAATATTATGAAGGCCCAGGCCCCCACTTGTTTTTTAAGGTCTCTCCAGTTTTGGTCGGGCCCCCGCAGCTCAATCAGACTCTCCCAGTTTTTTTTTTGTATTGCTGTCCAGTTCAACAAAGTTAATATAGGTGGCTCATTTAATAAGTTGTTTGAATTTGCAATGGCGAAGGATGATAAATTGCGTAGTATTTCACAAAACATGCCTCAAAATGCCAAATACATCAACTATAATCACCAACTCTATTTTTGTTGCTATTGAATCAGAGATAGAGGCGAAAAACTTTTTCAGCCCATGTGAGAATTTGTATGTGTTTTTCCGCCAAAATTTTGTGGCAAACACATATGGAAGTGACACAATAAAGCGGTTACTTGCTCAAAGATGGTCTGGCCACTATCAATCTGCAATGGTTGTCAAAAACAACAGAGAGGAAATTTTGCAGATCCTCGAAATTGTTGCCAACTCAGAAAAAACTCCGGCTGGTGTGCTGGTTGAAGCAGCGGGGCTGTTCAACAAAATTTTAAAGTCGGAATTTGTTTTTTTTTCAAATGCCTTTGTCAGAATAATGAGCTTGCTGTCACCGGTCATTGCTTTGTTGCAAAGTTGCTCGAGCAATGTGTCTCTTGCTATGGAACTGAACTCCACAGCTAAAAAGAGCTTTCTTGCTTTGCAGTCTGCAGAGGTCTTTGATCAAATGGCAGATGCTGCTGGCTTTCCATCAAATGAGGATGACCATGTAGTGTCAGTAAAGTGCAAACAAGTTCAGAGCACTTGGCTGACCGGTTCTGTAGTCAGCTCCATTTTGGGTCATTATCATGTTATTGGTTCTAAAGTTACTTCTCTCTCAAGCTCATGAGGCATGCTTTTTAAACATCATAGAATCTGTTCATTTAGAAATGAACCACCGGTATGGCGAGTCCAACATGGCTTTGTTTAAAGCTGTAAAATCCCTCGTTACATCATCTCAGAACTTTCTTGCCGATAAGTGCTTGGAACCACTCAGCCAGCTCCTTTGCCTCGACCAAATTGCCCTCGCTGGCGAATTGCTTATTGCAATGCGACTGTGTCGTAACAAATTCCAGCCAAACAAATTCGTCTTTGGAAGATGCAACATATGCAATGCTGCAGTACCGTGACTCATTTCCAAATGTGTATCAGCTGCATGCCGGAACATGCACCCTCGGTGTGTCGACTGCTATGAGCGAGAGCAGTTCCTCCATTCTCATGCGGATTCTGCAGCCTTATCGCCAATCAATGGGCCTTGAGCGTAAATTTTAACTGGTACTACTTGCTTTTGAGAATGATTTTACGCTAAAAGAATATCTAAACACTTTCGTAGAAAAGTTTGCCCAGAAATCGCGCCGATTTTTGATTTTTTTTATAAATTTTTTTGCGTAAACTATAATTGTTTTTAAATGCTCTGTTATTGTTTTATTTACATGCTTCGGGAAGTTCTCATGTCGATTCATAATATTTCAAATTCAATTAAATATGGTAGAACTAGCAGTGCCCGTAGCGGCTTCACTCGCATGAAATTAGAGAACCGTGCATCCATAGGTGTCGGCTCGGCCCGTCGACAACTTAGCCCAGCCCGTTTCAAAACCAAAATTCCTGGCCCGGCACGGCCCGTCTAATTTGGGCCCGGTCCGTTTTTATAGGCCTAGAAATTTTATATACTTGATGAAAAACTTCGGCCCGTCCCACCTTGACTTCAGGTTTGGCCCGGCCCGTCTGAACAGGCCCGTAGGCAGGATTTAGTGAGTGGGGGGGCTATGAAAAATAGTAGGGGGGCTACTGACGAACGAGGGCACCGAAGAAGCCTGAGCGCGAACGCCGAAGGTGCAAAGCCCCTCACGATAAGGAGATTCGAAAAACATTTTGTAGCATTTGGCACAAAATGGCATCCAATTTTGGATATCCTATTATGTGATTTTAGGTTTTCTAAGTGTTGCAATATTGTTGTTCGTAATAACAAAAGTTAACAATTTATTCATAGGCAATTTTGTCAAATAATAGTATGCGTGTTGTTATCCACAATCTTGATTTTTGATGCGGGCATGGCACACCAATGGGATGACAGCACTGAATCAAATTGTCCAAATTTAATTATTGATTAACACAACCGTTATACTGTTATAGTCAACAATACAATAACTTGCTTATTTTATTTTTGATAAAAACTTGTACACCTGCATTAAATGCCAAGAAATCAATAAAATAAAATCGAATTTAAATATTTGTCTTGACAAATATCAAATCACATTACAATAAAATGTACTATTTAGTTTAGCTTCTCATTTTAAATTACTACACTTACTACACATCCATTCATGTGTTACACATAAAACTTGTCATCAGTTTCTAAACAATCTAAATAGAAGATTAGATTATATATCAAGTATATCATTATACTTATGTTATTATAAAATTTGTGTGGTTTGACAGTAAGCTTTATATTGTTTCTTCGAATTAATCAGTTCAGCAATATTAGGTATTGCATTGTCAAAATAGCACTAAAAAATACTAAATTATGAAAATAGTTTGAATTATTAAGAGTCATTCAAAAATCGAAAACCAATGTTTGTCAGCGAAGTTGAATTAGCTTATTTCTCTGTTCTAAAACTGTAAGATTGAAGTTATTACAGTATTGTAAGACTAAGTCCAAGCACAGATTATGAAACTGATGACAATTTTCATGTGTAAAACATGAATGGATGTGTAGTAGCTTGAAATAAGAAACTAAACTAAAATGTGCATTTTATTATAATGTAGTTCGATCATTGGCAAGACAATTATTTGAATCCGATTTTATTTTATTGCATTCTTGGTATTTGATACAGGTAGGTGTTCACACTTTTATCAAAAATTTTGATAAATTACAATTACAACAAAAGGCGACGTGATTGAATAGAAACTTTCTGCAAGAAGGTATCCATATCAATTGCTTTACAGAGCGATTTTTCAAATGCCAGAAGTACAAGTTTGCTCTTTCTCTCATTGGACATTGATCTTCTCTGTGGTCGTAGTACTCGTGTTAGACAAGAAAATGAATTCTCAGAAATGGCAGTTGAAATGCCGAGAATTATTGCAGCTAAATAGTACCAATATAAAGTAGGAAATGCATCTTTATAGTCTAGCATAAAATCCATCACTTCCTGGAGACTGCAGCCTGGTTGAAATTTGTTTTTTAGAAACTACTTGCAATGAGAGCCTCGTCTGCAATATATTTTTCAACATCATCATGCATGTCTTGTTTTAGCA
Organism: Erpobdella octoculata; assembly: GCA_963978895.1. Taxonomy (NCBI): domain Eukaryota; kingdom Metazoa; phylum Annelida; class Clitellata; order Hirudinida; family Erpobdellidae; genus Erpobdella; species Erpobdella octoculata. The sequence continues at coordinate 12,777,670 of OZ022246.1, forward strand.
GTTGCGTAAACGGTTTAAGGTCGTTGACATCTAAAAACTTGTCTGATATTGGTAGAAGTGTAGACACTGCACAAGTCAAACCTTTAGAAGAACCGTCAACAAACCTCTCCATCAACTCTCCTAATATACCATGCTAAAATAAACAGCACAAAGCTGATTATACTCTGGTGAACACTCTTGCGACTCTTGCTCATCACTCTGTCCAAGAGTAGACATAACTACAGAATCACGTAGCGTGCTACTCTGTAACTTTTGCTTTTTTTTTGTATGGGTTGTAGCCATGGTTCATCTATTATCTCGACTTCATTTACTTTTTTATTTAATTTTATTTAATACATTTATATTTAAATTTAAACTCCGGATCGTAACTTCATCATCACTTGGCTGGCTTAGGTGTAAATAAGGTGAAAAAAACTACCAAAAATTCTAGTGGGGGGGCTTACATTTTTAGTGGGGGGGGCTGCAGCCTTCCCAGCCCCCTCCCGCTAGCTACGGGCCTGCGTCTGAAAACCCTAAAATCAATAAAATGTCTATATGCTTAGTGAAAATCCTCGGCCCGTACCACCTTGATTTAATTAAGGTTTAGCCTGGCCCGTAAAAAGACCCTAAAATAACGGCTTGGCCCGACCGGTGATAAACTGGACTCAGCTACTTTTAACCGGCACAAAACCTCAAAATATTACGTTTTACATCTGTAATGCTTGCAGTTGTTGAGTATCAGTTATTTTAAAATTAAATAACCCTTATTTTGACCCCACATTTGAAGTCATGGAAACCAAAGTTTTAAAAAATGGTGAAACACGTATATCTTTTTTTTGAGTAGATACTAAGTATTAATTTTTACATCTGTAGCAATTACAGTTGTTGAGTAGCAGTTACTTTAAAAACCAAATAACCCTATTTTCCACCCCACATTTGAAGTCCTGGAAACCAAATTTTCAAAAAATGCTAAAACACGTATTTCATTATTTTTGGAGTAGAAACTAAATACTAATTTTTACTCCTGTAGCATTCACAGTTTTTGAGTACCAGCTACTTTAAAAACCAAATAACCCAATTTTCCAACCCATATTTGAGGTCCGGGAAACCAAATTTTCAAAAAATGCTAAAACATATTTCATTATTTTTGGAGTAGAAACTAAATACTAATTTTTACTCCTGTAGCATTCACAGTTTTTGAGTACCAGCTACTTTAAAAACCAAATAACCCAATTTTCCAACCCATATTTGAGGTCCGGGAAGCCGAATTTTCAAAAAATGGTGAAACACGTATCTTTTTATTTTTCAAGAAGAATCCATATACCAAATTTCAAAATCTCTTCATTTTTGGTTTTCGAGATATACATTGTTTTATAAAAAAAAAAAGTTTGTTTTTCAGTTTCTTCCACTCAGGAGCAAAATTTTCAAAAATCCTTTCTTAGTGAAAGCTTACGGAATAAAAGTAATATAAGTTCCAAATTGCACGTTCCTAGGATGAGGCGTTTGAGCTCGGCGTTGATTATCAGTCAGTCAGTCAGTCAGGACATGTTCTTTTATATTAGATAAGATTCAAATGTCAATAGCTAATCCTGTTTTTTTTGCGTGAAGCACATTTTGAGGGCCAAATCGCTGGAATGTGCAACTTATGTGAACATAAAATTTATACAGTTCCACCCCCCCCTCCCATAAAAAAGTTCTTGGGCCCCCCTTCCAAATTCCTGGTTACGGCCCTGGGAACGGAAAAGCGACATTAAACTTTTAATAAAAAACCAAAATAATTCATAAGGCAAAACAACGTTTGCTGGGTCGGCTAGTCTATATATATAAATGACTTTGTATGTAGTACCGGTAGTACCTATGTCCTTTATGCATTGCTACACCATTCATCCTATCGTATCTAATGAAACTTTCACACAACCTTGAGAGTCAACGGGGAAAGTTTTTGTGAAAAAAAATTGAAATCGGTCACAAAATGAGCGGAGCGGGAGAGCTAGCTGAACTGGAGAATGAGCGGGAAAGGGAAAGCGACCGGGAACGGATAACAAAGGGAAAAGTGGGAACGGAAAAGTGTGCGGAGAAAGAAAGGGACCCCAATAGTCATTAATAAAGCTATAGTGAGTTTAGTTGAATATGTCAAAATTATTATTTTGCTCGTAGCAGACTAAAATGCTCGTGCATCTCGGTTCGTACTAAATGGCCACTGTAAGGTCGTACTGAATGACCATAGTTATTCAGTATTGCTGAATGTTTAAATTTTCATAAATGTGTTTAGGTTCATTATTGATCAAAATGTTAATGAATATAATGAAATTGTTTAATATATTAAAGACGTATACAGTATACATATTAATCACTACTTAATGTTGTTATGGTTATGTTTCAGAATGAGAAACAGACTATCTACAGCTGTGAAGGGGGGATGGTCCCAAAAAAACATGGAAAGAGCAGTAGAAGATGTTTTGAAAGCTTGCTTGCCAGTTAAATCTGCAGCTGAGAAGCACCAAGTGAGTAGAACATCACTGAGGCGTAGACTGGATGCAATTCGCAGAGGAGATAGTTTTGAAAGTAAAGCTTATTCTCAATCATCGATGAGAGTTTTCAGTTCAGAAGAAGAGCTTCAGTTGAAAGAGTATTTAATACATGCCTCAAAAATGGGTTATGGGTTGAGTGACTAAAGAAGAAGTTCAAACTCCCAACAGCTCTATGGTCGTTGTCGAACCCAGTGGGTCAGAGTTATCGGCAACGCTTCAGATGATCCGCCCTTTTCCGAAAGCTGCAGCTCGCAAACGAGGTGGGGGTCGGAAGAAACTGTCTTCTACCATATTGACAGATACTCCTGTAAAGAATGTTTTGCAGAAAGAAAGGACAGAAAGAGATTTGAGGAGATGCAAGTTAAAAACATCAAAACTTGCAGCAAGAAGGGATATTTCTAAAAGCTTCCCAGACATCGAGCCTGACGAGAAATCAACACTCAAAAATATGCTCACCAGCAAAGATCCTCATTTTAGCATTGACAGCGCCAAGATAGAAATAGGGATTGGTGTCTTTTTGAATATGTTTTTGACTCAAAAACCTTTTATGTAGGCAAAATTGTTGAAGTAAAAGAGGATAGATAAAGCTTTGGCTGATTTTTTTAAATTGGTATACAAAGATAAAGACACCGAAGAGGCCAAATTTTTATCTAAAGATAAAGGGATTTGTGAGGCTGATATGGATCAGATTGTTGTAAAACTAGGAGATCCAATCCTTCAAAAATCTAAGCGCAGAAATGGACATATAAAATTTTCTTTTGACTTTTCAGCATATAGTCTTGGTTTATAGACTACAACTTTTCAATAAAATGACAAAAAAAAATTTTTATTTTTTAATTAACATTAATAAAGATTTTTCTGTGAAATAAAATATTTTGGCTTACCATTTGTTGAGAATTGTGTCTTCTATAATAAAAATTGCATGAATGGCCATTGAGGACTTGGGGGTGGCCATTCAATACTACCAGGTTGTACTGAATGGCCAGCCAGAAATTTTGGAAGAGGTTGCGTTATTTATCGTTTTTTATAAAATTGTTATAATTTGAAAAGTTTTAATGAGCGGTTTTCAGTAGTGGAATGTTTTTGCTTTCATTATGTGAAAATTTTTTATTTTTATCACTTATAGTTTTTTTGTATGATTGATTTGAATAAAAGTGTAAAATTGTGTGGCCATTTGGTACTACTCTCCCCTATATACTACAAGAAGTGGATGTCGCAGATTTAATAAGACGCAGACTATGTCCAAAGCACTGCGCCTTCATAACTGACTTAGTCGAGAACATTAGCAGCTGTCACTGAGTGAACCCATTTCAATCAGAAGCAGGATCAGGAGTCAGCCTTTTTCAGGAGCCTGCATAGGTACTCCACATCACTACGGGATTCGAACCACCATATTTTCATAAATTATTAAAATAAGCGTTAAATATTATTTACATTCACTGGCCACTGGCAGTCACATATACTTATACTCATAGTTTATTATTTTTAAGTTATAATTATAGTAGTGATCCGTGATCATTTGTTGTGTCTAGCTTAATAGCTTATACTATATTTTATTGTTTGTTGAATATTCAAACAGTACGCTACTTAACTGTAATTGGCTGGAATGACTGAGTCGACATACGGCGTGACCATACCTAGTTTATTAATAAGTGCTGACAGAAAAAATTTAAAGCGGAGTTCATGAGAATCTCTCATTAAATTAGGTTTCATCTTTTATGTTAAAATTTTTAACTTATACAATTTTATTAATCGGTTATTTACGGTGAAGAGAGGGCACTCTCTTGTTTTGTTTTGCTGCTCGCTGTACTGTACAATTTTGTTTTGTATTGTAGAAAGATGTGCAAGTGTTGTACTTCGCAGGTTAACTTTCCAGCTTTAAAGTGCTTTTTCTTTAATAAAACGCTTTTATTAGTTTCTAATAAATGTTTTTTATATTCAGCTTTTATGCTGTTGTGGTCCGGAATCATGCGGCCTCTGTTGCTCGTTTCTTCCAAGCATAAAACAGTCAACAAGCACAAGAATTATGTATGCATTTTATCTTCTTCTTTCAACATTATTCTCCTGCTTGATGTTGACGCCTCACTTCCAGTCATTAGTGAACACCCATGTTAGTCAGTGTATTCTAATAATTACTATTAGAATTAGATATTTATTAAATAGTAATATCAATATCTGATCAGAGATCAGACAGATGAATAAATCTATTAATTAACAGTAAACAAATAGCTATTGAATTGACTTATTGACTCAACAGTATTAAGAATAAATAATATAATTTAAGACTGAGAGTAACTATCCATGCCATTTCTGATAGCATACTTCATAAAGTTGACAATCATTTACTTTGGGCTGGTAGTCACAGTATGAACCTTTCTTCAACTCCCTCTTTTTTTTTTTAGGCTTTATAAATTAATTTGCATATGTCCCTGTTTGGTAGAGGGTAGGTCCAGTTTGTCAAAGTAAGTGATTACCATAAAGTAAAGTCTTGATGTCCAAGACCTTACAAGTAAGCCGTAAAAATGAGGTTTTTTCAAAGATTTGTTATACTTTAAGATTAATCGGCTTTTAATTTTTTTCAAATTTCTCTTTAAAAACGATTTTTTATGCTAACATTAATTTAATTGCATTTGATTTGTTTTTGTTTTTAAACATAAATAATATAATTAATATTTTTAATTAAAAATTTTTTTTTCAAAAGTTTTTAAATTTTAATAGAATGCACTGTCATGAGGAATCAGCCTATATTTCAAATTTCAGCACGGATGGATGACGGGAAGTTAGTTAAATTTCACTTTCAAGGTTTGCAAACATTCAAGCAAGCAAGCAATCAAGACCGGCAGTGAAGTTAATATAAGGAATTTAAAAAATAATATCAATGTTTTACTACCATAGAAACAATTAATTTAAATAATATAATATAAATTAGTTTTAAACTGTTATTATATTTACTTTAAATTAATATGATGACTCTACTGAGCTTTTACTACGATTTCTAGATACATCACTTTAATGCTACGTGTGCATTTCTGAATGCTGGAAATGAATGCGAGAAGCTTATTGGTTATATGGCAGTTTATAGAGTTGCATTTACAATGGTTGTTTTCCATACCTTTCTTCTGCTGTTTACTTTCTGTGTCTCCAACAGTAATAACTGTCGTGCCAACGTCCATAATGGGTTTGCACTTTTTTCCATCTAATGAGTTTTAAATTGGATTTTTATATTTCATTATTTTAAATTATGATAAATATTGTAAACACATTACCCATTTTATCTGGAAAAGTATTACCGAACAAGTTTTAAGACTTTATAACTTTTAATTAAAGATCACTTGTTTATTATATCATTTGTGAAAATATTTGAATCAAAATTTTTTAATTCTTTTGTTGTTTTTTCATAAAAATGGTTTTAATTTAGGTTCTGGGGGCTCAAATTCATAGCACTAGTTGGAATTTGTTGCTCAAGTTTCTACATTCCCAACAATGAAATGATTAGCAAAGGTTTCATTCCTTATTAACACAATTGTTTTTCTTATTATTGTTAACTGTTTTTCTCATCATTACTATTATCATCATGTTTATTACCATTATTTGAAAACAGGATGGATGTGGATCGGCATGGTTGGAGCTACTCTTTTCATCATCTTTCAACTCATGCTCCTTGTTGACTTCTCGTACAGATGGCATTGCAAATGGTTTGTTTTTGTTTGAGGCAATTGGTTTTTTTGTTGTTGTTTTTCAGAAGTAATCATGTTGACCTTTGTGTCATTTAAAAATTATTTTTAAGGCAAACAATTATGCATTTGTAAATGGTTGATTTAATGTTATGCATATTTAAATGATAGATTTATAACCATGCAGATTACTATTAATATTTAAACAATGATTATATGATTATGCAGGCGTTTTTTGTATGCGACGAATATATAATTATGCAGACCATTAAGTATTTTAATGATAATTATGTAATTATGCAGGACTCATTATGCACAGGGAGATGGCAGTAAGGGAATTAATAAAGCCTGGCTATGTGGTAATTTACATTTTGATTAGCTACAATTATACATTTTTTATATCTTTTCAAATTAAATATGACTCTACATTTAAAAATTAACATTAACATTAATTTAAAAATTATAATTTCCCTCAAAATGTTTTTAGCTCTCTATTTTTTTGGAACTCTTTTTCTGGTGGTGATCTGCACAGCGACTGTTCTGCTGTATCTTTTTTATGCCAGAGACGATATCTGTATCAAGAACAAAGTTTTCATTTTGGTCAATGCTGGACTTTGCTTAATAATGTGCTTGGTATCTACTCTGTCATGCACTAAAAAATGTAAGTTATTTTTCATTTATTGTTGAAGTGTAAACAAGGATCTGAACTCAGCTAAGTGTGTTTATACTGTGTAGTTTGATGGAATTTAATGTTGTGTTCTGTTGGAATTTAATGACGTAATCAGTGCTTGGAGGATTCCCAGATGTGATTGATCAGTTATGACCTAAAAGCTTGTAAAATGGAATTATTCTTTTAACATTTATTAAACATTTAATTCTTTTTCTTCTTTATCTGTATTTTTATCATTTAAACACATTAAATATCTTGGGCACGAGCGTGAGTATAACGACAGCCTTAATCATTCACGAACGATAATTCTCTTCTTTCATTATATATAATTATAACTCGCACATTCAATACATGTTTAAGTTATTACAAGTTTAATGTTTAAGTTTTTGTTGCTTAATCTTTTTTAGTCATGAATCAGAGTAAGTTGATTTATTGAGATGGATCCGGGTTTTGATTTATTCTGACCTTATTTTCGTTCATCATTCATGTTGTAATGTCAGGATGACTCCTTGGCATTTTGAGACACACTGCTATATATGACATATGATCAGTGGAGCAGCCTAGGCAGGGGGTTTCCTAATTTCCTAGGCTTAGAACCTCCAAAACTATTGCAAAAAAAATTTGTTATACATGCATTTGGATTATTGAAAATTATTTTTATTACAAGATATAATTGTTGTAAGTCAGTAATCTTATGTAAAAAACAAATCAATTTTGGTTTCTTTAAAGAAAGTGATTTTTAATTTTTAATTTTAAAAATTTATAATAAAATAATTGTTTATTCCATATTGATTCGAAAATAGCTTATATTTTCAATCTTCACAATCGAGTTGAAATTTTGTGGGTTTATTTGTTGCTGTAGACTTTACATTCTATTAAATTTTTGTGGTCAATGTTTTCATATTTTATAGACTTACTATCATCAAAAAATATTGCAAAACATTTTAGTCGCCGAATTACAAAATTATAAAGGATTTTTAAACAATGAAGTTTTTTTATGCTTTTCTTGTTACATATATGAAAATATATATTTTTGATTTTAAAATTTAACTATTCTGCTTTTCAGACTCAACCTGTATTAAAAACTTTTGCTATTTGAAATGAAATATTAAATTATTGAAGTCTAAAATTTTTATATCCCCTCCCCCTGTTGAAAATCCTGGTGTGCCACAGCATTTGGTGCACTATGAATCAATTATGTTAAAACTGACAAAACACAATTTTTTTTATGATAGTTTATAGTCCTTTACACCAAGTGTTTTAAGACTGAATTGGCTGTATGTAGGAAGCACATAAGTACTTCCTGTCGTGGATCAAAGTTTGATCCTTTTAACTGTCCCTTCTCCTTTATCCAGGCTTGGGACTGGCTCGCAATTAGCGAGGCGGAGTTGACAAAACACAATCTTTTTCAATGAGTTACAACGTAACTTCACTTTCTAAATATGACGTAACAGTTTTTCTAATGTAACAGTTTTCAATGGTATATTTCCAATTGTTTTTTAATCATTTTTGCTTTGGGTTCCAATGATGAGTGTCACAGACATCATATCATGAAATCATTGATTGTTGCATGTGAATTTTAAATGAATCGATGTTGTGTTTATAAGTTATGTTTTGTTATTTAAGGCTTGTCTGGTTTGTTTCTAATGGTTTTTAAAAAATGTATGGTTTTTTGATATCTATGCTATGTATATATTCTATGCTATGTATATATTTTTTTATATCTATGCTATGTATATATTTTCAGCATTTATTCTGCTCATTTTTTTCAGTTTTTAAATCCTTTATATTAAATTTTTGCCTGCCTTTCTTTCTTGCATACAAATCCTGGAAATGAAAATTTACAAACTTCACTTCATCCAATCAGACTGAAACTTGGAATATAATGATAATGATAAAAGATAATGATAGATGATGATGATAAATGATAACTGAGCAGGAATTTTCAATATAGACTTGTTTATCATGACATTGCAATTAATTCTGTTAAATAATAAGGGTCTTCCGACCATCCCTCTCCAAATTCCCAAATCCTTTTAATAACTTTTTGAGTTTAGGAGAGCCTATTGACCTACTTGCTATCGTCCAATCAAGTTGAAACTTGAGGTATAGATTTGTTCCCAAAGACTTCTTCAACCGCCTCAATCTATTTGCTACTGTTTTTTGTAGGACGAGATGAAGTTAATAGGATTCAATGTTTTCTAACCAATTTCAGCCATTACTGACACCAATGTTACACAAATGAATCTCTTAGTCATGAAAACAGAAGTATAATAACATGAAAACTGAGACATAGCAGCTTACACAATATTTATAATGAAAGCTATGTTTGTACGGTTCAGTTTTTGTATTATATTGGTTACCTGATGCATATAAATTTCTTTAATAAATGTTTTGTAAGATTTATTGTAACTATAGATGCAATTATCTACACATAAAGTGAAAGTGAAAGGAATAATGCTATTTAATAGTAAAAATATTTTCTATTCAAGAATCTACAATATCATTATTTCTTTGAAATCAACAAATTATATAAATCTTTTTTATTCGATATTTTCAGCTGATAGTAATTATGTGAGCAATTTAGTCATTTGAACGTCAGAGGTATTTTTTAATCTTAGTGGTCAATGTTTTAATTATATTGTTAGACTGTGTAATTACTTGTGCCAAAAAGCTATTATTCGAAAAAGGAGTTTAAAGACATATATATGATAGTATTATATCCATATTTCTTTTGTTTTAGTACTTTTATGCAACCATAAAATTGATTATGCAGTATTGCATATACAGAATAGGTTATGTATACATGCATGTACATTGTATAGAATAGATTATGTATACACGCATGTACATTGTATAGAATAGATCATGTATGCATGCATGTACATTGTATAGAATAGATTATGTATATATGCATGTACATGTGTATAGAATAGATCATGTATGTGTGCACGTACAATATGTACATTGTACAGGGATCAGCATCTGACCTTTTGGTATTTCTTCAGTTTGCCTGAAAGCTCTGTGATTAGTATTGAAAACAATTATAATTATTAGAAATATTTTAGTATTTTTCAAGGAATGAGGAAGTTTTTCCAGAATAATTAAGATATTATAACCAGATAATTATTCAAACAGATCTCTTTAAATGTGTTAATGTCAAGGTGACATATCGGGGATTAAAATGATGTCTTAAAGTTGTATTATTACTCACTATAACTCATTTCTGTTTTTTCTCACTTGATTTCAGCTGATATAGAAAAGAATCACCATTAATTGTTGTATTTGTTTTGCTAGAAGAGACTTGAGAGAAGTTCACCAGAATGGTATATTAATAAAACCACACTCCAAAACCCTGTAGAGTGTCCAGTCACTATTTTGATGTTGTATGCATAAAGCATCAAGTTTTTGCTCAACTGGGAAAATATAGATGTTTTAATGATGACAATGATGATGATGATGATGAATCTAAATTGCATTATTTTTATTATTGGATTAATATTAAAGTTAGTTTATATAAAGTTATTTGTTTTATAGTAAATTGTGACTCGGGACTCTTGCAAGGAGCAATTATTGGTACTTATGTTATGTACTTGACATGGCTGGCCTTGGTTAGTGAACCTGCCATAAAAGGTGACTGATTTTTATTTTCTCACCTGGTGGATTGTTATTATTTACTCATGTCATTATGTCATTTCTATTTTTAAATGTTTGAAATTTATAATTTATTTATAATTAATTAATTTATTTGCTTTGAAAAGTTTCTTATGTTGTTTAGTACTGAGGTGGAAATCATAGTTTAACTGTTATTTGATTAATCGAAATTTTTTTAAATGACTGAAGTTAACTAATTCTTCTATTTTAAAATAGTTTTATTTTGATATTCGAATGAATTGCATAATAATATTTTATGGATTAAACATTCAAAAAGTTTTTTGCTGTTCTTATAATTAAGTGGTATCATACGGGGATGAAAACAATTCGACCGAAGTAGTATGCGGGCCCGGGTTTTATTACGACTCCATGTCACATATATCCTTCATACCTGCCTGGAGAGCTGCATCCGGATACGTTGGTGCCGTCTTCATGTTCATACTGGCACTCTATGCAAGGTATAATATTTTAGAGTTCTAAATATATATATAATAATTATTATAAAATTATAACTATATGTATGCATCTTGATATATATAGTTTATAGATTTTTTCAATGTTTTTTTGTCTTTATGAATTTTATTTTGTTTCATCAAAATTATTCTTAACAGTTTCGTGATATCTAAGAAATCTCATCGGCTTGGTATCCCAGCTGCTGCAACATCTGTGAGTTTCATTAAGATAGTTTTTAAGTGATTTAATTTTTCGCATTAGACCATAAAATCGTTTCAACTTTTTCAGGATATTGTTTGTTGTTGCTGCTGTCAGAGTAAAAGTAAAACATTTTGCTTATTAATCAGCAAAACATTTTCTGATCTCTAATGGCCTTGACATGGTGTCGTTCTATTTTTAGCACCTCGAGATCCCGAGAGTAGGGGTGGTCAGGTTGTGTTGTACAACGAAGCTGAAAGAGTTGTTTACAGTTACTCATTTTTCCATTTCGTTTATATCTTGGCTACACTCTACATCATGATGCAACTGACAATGTGGAACAAGTGAGTCATTATTATTTTTTTTAGATAAATACCTATGCTTAACATTATATTCTTTAAAGGGTAATTGTAGCACCCTATGGATATTATAAGTGATTCAGATCTTGTCAGTGTAACTAGGTGTCTATTGATTAGGTAATAGAATGGCTCCAAAGTGAGAGAGTAAAAATTAGTATATAATAGTTTTCTGTAAAGATAGTTGCACTTATAATCTTGATTTTTCCTTAATATAATGAAATTTTTTACTTTTCAGTCCCGAAGAATCGGTTCTGAGCACTTTCGGATTAAACTGGCCTTCAGTTTGGATCAAAATGGCTACAAGCTGGTTGTGTGTTGGAATATTTCTTTGGACGGTCTTTTTCCCGCATTGCGTTCCCGGAAGAAAGTATTTGCCCGAGCAGCACAAATCTTGTGAAACGAAGAAGGGAATGCTTGTTTAAATGTTCAACTGTGTATTTAGTGTTGTTGGTCTCTATTAAATGAACTATAATAATAATAATAATAATAATAATAATAATAATAATAATAATTATGCTTCTCTCTTTTCTATTTGTTTCACTTTCATATTTCCTTTCTTTAAATGTCAGCAAATCGCATATGGAAAATTTCCATAGGAACTAGTCTAAATTGCGGACATCAGATTTGTGTTTTATTTTCCATTGTTTTTTTTTGCTTTGACTAAATGTCGAACTTTGTATCTCAGTTTTTATCAGTGTGGATTTTTAACTTTTGAGACAATCAAGTGAAATCTTACTAGTAGATATTTTGTTGAAATAAATGTGTACTACAATGTCGTCACATACTACTAAGTGCTTAACATCTGTTGATATTGGTGCATAATGGGGTAGTGTCTTTTTCCATAAATTGGCTATGGCAGTGGTTCTTAATCTTTTTTCCCGCGCCCCCTTTTGGACAAACTCGATTTGACCGCATCCCCTAATTTTGCATATAAAAAACAATAAGTAAAATGTAAGTGATTTGCATCAAATTTTTTAATTAATTTATTTTTTGCTGGCTTCTCACTGATAAAGTCAGATAAATGAGGACCAATCTTTGACAAGGTAATTTGCATATCATCTCCGCCCTCCAATTTAATTCTTTGCTTAGTTTCTACATTTACCAAAGCAGAAATGCTAATCTCACACAAGAAGGCAGTAGCAAAAAGAATGATGAATGTCAGCGCACTCGTTTGACCAAAGCTGGGTAGCTATCTAAAAAAAGTGTAAAGCTTTTTAGTACTTTTTGCAATTCGATAAGAAACTAGGTGAGAGGCAATCAGGATTAGTTTGTCAATAATAGACCAAAATCCTAGTTGAGGTAAACTTGCTGCGGCGTCAGACAGAGCTCTTTTCTGTTCAGGAACGTCAATCGATTCGGAATTGCTGGGATGCACTGCACTAAAATGCTCTTTTAACTCGTTCGGTTTTAAAGTAAAAGGTCCCAAATTATGGTTCAAGCAAATATTGATAAGTTATTTTTCGGTTTTGGCATCTCACTGATATTGAGACTTTTTTTTTTTAATTTTTTTTACCGCTGTATCTCCTAAACGAAGCGTCCTAGAGCGAAAAAGACCTCTATTTCGTGATCGTTAGGCCGACATGACATCATCATTCAAGACTGAACCAAGAAAACCTTTCTTCTAATAGATGTTTCCGTACCATATGATAACAACATTTCAACTAAAGAAGTTGAAAAACTAAGCAAGTACAAAGACCTTGAAATACAAGTATCACAAACGTGGAAAACCATGACTTCTGTAATCCCTGTTATTGTTGGAGCCTTATATGAATGGCATTCTTCTGTCTCTAGAGACAATGGAATTTGCACCTGTGTCTACCCTGTGACACTGCAGCGTTGACTGTGGATGAATGATACGGGAGCCGCAGCTTCTTCCACAGGTGTACTCAGCGACAGGGACTACGAAGGAAACGGCGTCAGCCCTTGCCCTCTGCTGCTTGCCAACCTTCCTCTCTTCACGCCGGATCCCATGTCGAAACTCATTGGCCTGTTTAACACCGGTTTTGACAGCTGCACGCCAGCCAGAGCGGTCAGAAGTCGCGACCTCAAGGTTAGCTGGGATGATGTTGCATGACCTTAGATCCCTCTTGCAGACATCCTTGTAGTGCAGGAGGGATCTCCCGGTTGAACGCGTTCCTGTTGCTAGCTCTTAGTGGCTAGTCTTAGGGACTGGAGTGAAGCTAGCAGGCGTTCGTAGTATGGGATAACGTGTATGTAAATGTAAATGTATGTGAAGCTAGCAGGCGTTCAATTTAATTTCAAAATATTTAAAAAAAAAGTATCGGTATTAATAAAACAACTAAAAATAAATTATATCATCAAAAAATTATTGTCGCAACATCAACAGATTTTTTTTAAAACGAATTTTTCTAATATTCTAAATGTAAACAAAATCACCAGGTTTATGGCGTTTGGTAAAAGCCTTATATCTTTCATAGTAATTAAATTTTTGTATTGATTAAGGTTTTATTTTGAAGATATTATGTGTCTATATAAACATATATAAAATTTATTTCATTAATCCATGACAAACTGGTAGAAAATCTCTTACGAAATTGACTAATATTTCGTTTCAGGGGTACACTAAAACGTATATATCTCTGATTATTTTCAAAAATTGATAGCAACAAATATAGCATTTTAAAGATGATATGGGCTTCTATATCATATATAAAATCCATAACATCAACCCATCCCAAATGTTGACCAGACATTAACAAAAATGACTGATATTTCTCGAATCGATTAATATTTCTCTAATATCAGCAGTCTACGACTCATGTATGGTGAAGCGTTAAAACTAAATATCTCTGCTTATTTTCAAAAGTTGATGGCAATCATGGTGTCATTTTAAAGATAATATGTTGATGTATAACATATATAAAATTCATACAATCAACCCGTCACAAAAAGGTTAGCAGGCGTTGACAAAATCGATTAATATTTCTCTAATATCAGCCGTCTACGACTCATGTAGGGTGAAGCGTTAACTTTTGAAAATAAGCAGAGATATTTGAGTTTTAACGCTTCACCATACATGAGTCGTAGACGGGTGATATTAGAGAAATATTAATCGATTTTGTCAACGCCTGCTAACCTTTTTGTGATGGGTTGATTGTACGAGTTTTATATATGTTAGGGTCGGGTCAGTCAAAGTTGGCTTTGAAAAGTAATTAGAGAAACTTCCAGGAAAACCAACTGCAGAACAAATCTAGAAAATAACCTTGCTAGGAGCCTCAAATATACTCTGAAGAGTACTATAATTCTCAGAAAAAGAAGATTTGATAAATCCGGTGGATTTCCGGTCAGGAACGACCAGCAAAGCAAGCTGTGATTTTGAAAGTTAATAATAACAATAACAAACGACAAGAAATGGAGAATGGAATGACGTTTTTATTAAGAAGCAAACGAAAACCCGACAAAATTATTATTTCTTTCGTAAACCTCTCGCACGAAACAACTGGGTAAATAAACAAAAACAGAGACGTTTTAATTCCAGTGCAAGCCACACATAGTTAAAAGGCTAACATAAAAAAAACATTCAAATTTAATCGATAATTCAATGAACGTTGTTGCAACAAACGGAATAAAAACCTCAACAAAAAGATAAAGTTTTTCCATCCGCTAAAAAATATTCAAGAAAGCAAAACAATCGAAATTCAGCATAACATGTACAACTTCAACGTTCTCAAACCAAGATTACGCCGTCTCGTATTACAAATGTTGAAAACATCGTATGTGTATCAGTCGGTCCAACATCATAAAATTTCTAAAATGTTAATTTATTGTAAGCACGACAATAATTAGGAGAGTATAATAATAATGAGTATGACTAACTCTTTTCTGGTTCCCATCTTCTGACTATATATCTGTTACCTAAATCGTTAGGTTTGTGAAACACGAAGAAAAAAACGGTTCTTAAAAAGAAGCAGTTGAGATTATTTAGATTAATTGACGCATTAAACTTCAACACGAATCGTTTGTGAACTACCGCGATTTGTTGAATGTACGTGTTAATAATAACAACTTTTGTTGAATGTACGTGCTAATAAAAACAACATTTGTTGAATGTACGTGTTAATAATAACAACTTTTGTTGAATGTACGTGCTAATAAAAACAACATTTGTTGAATGTACGTGCTAATAAAAACAACATTTGTTGAATGTACGTGCTAATAATAACAACATTTGTTGAATGTACGTTCTAATAATAACAACATTTGTTGAATGTACGTGCCTGTAATATCAACATTTCGCTAAGAGCCGCTCTTCATCATTCGTAAACCATCACTTCACAGAGTACAGCTCCAAACGCCTTACTGGTCCTGTCTTGCACGCCTTGTGCCTCCACGTAAACGTATCTGCCCTCTAGCGATTGTGCACATTGGAAATGCAGCCGAGGCTTAAAAAGGGCGCTGTTGTGCTTGGTCAAATGACCGCAGAAATGACCATCGTTGGTGTCCAGGGAAGCGTGGCGACCTTGCTTCTTGTAGACGTAGACGGAGAGCTGTTCGAGGTTCCTGAGGTATTCTGTGATGTCTTCGTTCTGCTTGTCGTGCTGCGAGTGGTGGTGAGAAAGTGTGCTGTAATCTGTACGAGAATGATTGCAAGAGAATGGTGTCAGTAGGCAAGAAATTAAATAAAAATCTTTCACACAAGGGTCGACCATAAATAAGGTCACGCAATTTTAACTGTTTTTTCACTCTTTACTTTTCCTCGTTACACTTAGTCACAAAAAGTCAAACCCCTCACATATGACGTCACAATACTTTGACCCCTCCACGAAGAAACACTCGGGGACGTTTTTTAAACACTCAAGGAAGTTTTTATAAATATAAAATTATTGAACACAAAAATAATTTAATTAAAATTAGTGTTGCTTAATATTCAAGGTACTGCTCGTTTATTGGACTTGTTTAAATAATAATAATATTTTTTAATGAGTCGTCGCATTTGTTCATCCCCCATCCCTCCTCCTCTGTAACACATCTTGTCTGACCCCCTCTCCCTTAAGTGCGTGACGTCGTTTATGGACGACTCCAAAACACACACACCCACATACAGAAATGACCCGCTCTCCACAAACCTCTAGCCACTCCATTCCACGTGACGATGACAACTCCTGAGATGGTTGTCTTCTTGCCCAGGTCGACCATCCAGATGGGTTTTTCAACGTGGGAGTTATCCAGCAGGATGCAGCTGTGACTGACCTCTCCGTCGACGGCCTTGGCAGCTTGTCCGTGGATCCACTGGTTCTGAACGTGCCTCTTGTTGTGGCGACGATTGTTTACGAAAGATTCTTTGTGGTAAGCCAGATTTTCAACTGATTAGCAGCAAAATAAATTATTTTTTAAAGTTTTAGAATAAATGAATAAACAATTTAATATTTAGAAATTATTTATCCCAAATAACTTATTACATATCGGTGATAATTATTTATAAAAATCCGCTTAAACCTTATTAGTTTAGATGACATAAAATACACGGCTTCAGATGAAGATGACATAAAATAGATAACTCATCAGCCTATAAACAGGCGATCTCTCTGGCAATTGTTTTCAAAACAAAAGCATGGTCGCCAGGCTCAGAATGAGCAAACAAAAACTTAAAAGTTGACAAAGAAAGCAACTGAAAGCACTCGTTAGATAATAAAAAGCACATCCCCAGTGAATGCCATCTAGGACCTTTTTTCCCACGAGGTAACCAGGTTAGCCAGGTGAATACAAGTTTGTTGCGTACGACAAACTATGCGATATGTATTAGGTGCAGACAATTGAAAATCTAATACGTACTTTGTAATTAATTAAATTTGAATAACTTGCGTGTTTTATTATTATAAGATATTATACTATAATTTGGTTAAATTTAGAGTTATTTTTCTTACCGCAAGAGGCGTGGTTGTTCACCTGCATGAAGCCACGGGAGCAGATACCTGTTGACAATTAATATCAGGAATATATTTTTATTTATTTTTAATAAAAATATTATTCAAAAATCAATTAAAAATTATTTTCAACGATAATTACATACGTAGCGTAACAAGTTACAACTATTTCGACTTTCAACCAGGATAATATTTTGAACTAGCGGGGTACCAGGCGTTGCCCGGGGTTTTTAGAGGTTTTTTAATGCCTGTCTCTCACGCTCCTGTTTCCTTCCCCGCTTGCTCTCCCGTTCCCGGTAGCTTTCCCGCTCCCGGTAGCTTTCCTGCTCCCGGTCACTTTCTCTTTCCCGCTTGCTCTTTTGATCTCGGTTGCTTTCCCGTTTTCGCTTGCTTTCCCGTTCCCGTTCGCTTTCCCTTTCCCGCTCGCTCTCAGTTGCTTTTACGTTCCCGTTTCCGCTATATATATATATATATATATATATATATATATATATATATATATATATATATATATATATATATATATATATATATATATATATATATATATATAGTTCCTGCTCACTCTCCCGCTCCGCTCCGCTCATTTTGTGACCAGTTTTATTTTTTTCACTAAAACCTTCCTCCATTGACTCTCAAGCTTGTGTAAAAATTTCATTACGATCGGATGAATGGTGTCGCAATGCATAAGTTACACACATATATATAATCTTATTTATATATATATATATAAATAGATAATAATTTTAATCTGATAATTAATTTTAGTAAAATAATTACGAAAAAATATAAAACAAATCTATTTAGACCATCGAAGGGGCATCCGAGTACAGCCGCCCGCATGCTAATATGCCTATGCCAGGTGGTGGGGTGAAACCTGACGAAACGTGCCATAAACGGGCGAGCCAGAAAGTGATAGGCGGAGTCGTTGGCATTCTTGTTACCTTGGAACACCTGGTGAGTTAGTTAAATGCACGTAATCAAATTAATACTAAATAAAGCTAGACAAATTTAAACTGAAAAAGGTCAAAGTTAGATCTGAATTTTGCTTAGGTAAATATTAAAAAAAAAACTTTTAAAATTTGCTTGTATCTTTGAAGAATTTTTGAACTTTAGACGCAGAGTAATTTTGAATCGTAGTACAACATAACTTAACATAGATGATTACAAGACACAGGCGTCTTATATATATACACAGACCATATAATGTTAATAAAAAAACTCAAAGTATTCATTAAATAAGCAGTTATTAAAAGTAAACATAAAAAAGGACTAAAAAAATCAACAAAATTTGCTTAGTTGGTCCAGGTGGTCCAGCCTGTTTGTACAGTAAGCATTCGGTTTTGTGAGTAAAGTAGGAAATCCACCCCCTAGATCTAACTCTAAAGTCTGATCTTCTAGCGTCACGGATTGAACAACTCTCGCTTAACGTCTCATAGAATTTGTCTTCGTCTCGATTTTGAGCATTAGAGCTTTAAGAATATAACATACTTTGACAACTTCCATGCCTTCAGTGTAGAAGTGCCATGAACTGCTGTCGTTACTGTAAGAGAGCTTGTAACTTTTGACCCACGACTTTTTCTTGTTGTCCATCCTTCCCTTGGTGACCACCCCGGTTACCAGGGTGGGGGGTCCCACGTCATATTGAATCCATTGGTTTTCTGAAATGGTGTCCAAAAAATAATTAGTTTGGATTATATCCGACGGGAAACAAATACAACTACTAACATGCAGTACAGCTAGATCAATAAAACCCATCATGTTGGCATTTTCATTACCACTTTATCTTCAAGTTATTAAGCAGATTTTTTAAACGCATATAAAACAGGAAACAAATACGACTTTCTAATAGCTACTAATAAAGAAAAAATATGCCATTTACAAAATACCACACAATTAGAAAATGTCACATGTGAATTTTTAGCTGAACGAAGGCGCACTTATTTCCTTATTACTTATTTCATAACTACTTGGCACTGGCAGGGTAAAACAACAAAACTGCCGACACCAGCTCTTATTACCAACATCAGCTTGTAAGAAAGCGCTTCTTCTTATAAGCGGTTGCTCTCTGCCTGAATACGTTTGTTTTATAAACTCTAAGTAAGCTTAAAATAAACTTTATGCACAAATTTAAAAATCAAAAAATAAATAATAAGACATGTAAGAAATGTAACTTTGGTGATCGGACGAGAAGCGGTGTTTTCAACATATGCGATGAAACAATTAACAAACAAACAAACAAACAAACAACAGAGCAAGTTAATATAAGCGTTGTAAAAAAATTAGAATTTCATCTTAAAATAATGAACTTTCTGGTCAGTTAAAAATTTGTTTCTGTGGTTGCAATTGCCAAAATTAGACGACAAAGCACAATTAAACAGAATACGAATTAAATTGAAACATTAAATAGCGAATCCCATAAAAACTGTCCAATCAGAGCAGCAAGAGAGAAGAAACTGACCGTCATTGATCCTGGCACACCATGCCTTGCTTGATATTATGAGTGCATCGTCACTCTTACAAGAACTGTCATTCTCGTTCTTCGAAGTTGAAGCCAGAGTTTTGGAGTTTGGTGGTAGTGAGATGACATCTCTACATGCTGTGGTTGACATCAATGATGGTGGTGATGATGATGATGATGATGAAGAGATGATTATGGAGATGATTAT
>OZ022246.1:12802741-12817741 GCA_963978895.1 Erpobdella octoculata
TGGCGCTGGCAGTTGTTATTATGATACTGTAGTTTTCGTAGTGGCTACAATAATGATGATGGTGGTGATAGTGGCTACAATAATGATGATGGTGGTGGTAGTGGCCACAATAATGATGATTGTGGTGATAAACGAAAACAAAAGCTTCAAACTGTTTGCTTTAATAAAGAGTCAATAGAAATTGTAAAAGTGTTTTATATTGCCTGCTGAAATCAATTTAAGATTCACCTGTCGACAACAATAGATGAAACCTTTCGGCCATTGTTGTGTCTCTGAACTTCATTCACTTTATCGATATCAATAGAGTAAATCTTAATGGTTTTGTTCAGCTGAATCAAAGCTTTGAAATTGATATCGTCTTCGTTGCATTATCGTGTCGCATATATACCAGCGGCCACCGGCGATATAGTTATCGCTGGATAGTGGCTACGAAAGTCGCCGTTAAAGCAGTCAATTGATGCTGGTAATTATTCCACGAACACAGCCATTAACCGTTAAATAACGGAAAGAGATGTCGAAAAATTGAATATATATACATACAAATAATATCCGCAAACAGAATTATTCAAATGATCAGCGAGACACGTGGAAGAAAAAAACTGATAGGACCATTGAGTATATATCAATGGATAGGATGATTGAGTATATATCAATGGATAAAACAATTTTACAAGTTCGAGTTCGAGTCTCGTGTCTTTTCGCCGAAATCGTGCCAACATCGGCACAATTTTCAATACGGTCCCGATTGCTTTCCATTAATTCGTTCTCAATTTTTTCTAATTAATACGACGAATTCGAGATAGTTTAACATCCGATGATTGTATAGCCGGTGTAGAAGTCGTAGTAGTAGTAGTAGTAGTCGTAGTAGTAGTAGTAGTAGTAGTAGTAGTAGTAGTAGTAGTAGTAGTAGTAGTAGTAGTAGTAGTAGTAGTAGTAGTAGTAGTAGTAGTAGTAGCAGTAGTCGTAGTAGTAGAACATATTGCACGCTGACTGCGGATTAGCTTTGGTTAAATTGGAAATGTTTTTGGGTCAAAAGATTCATATGCACTCGGTTCAGTCATGTATTAGATGAAAAGAAAAAATTGGTGTGCCAGGAGGAATTATGAAATGAAATTATTAAGTTACTAATTTAGAGATATTAAATAAATTTAATTTTAATCAAAATATTGGCATGTGTAAATGTGTAACCTTCTGGTTTCCATACTGGTCGGTGACGTAGTGCCAGTAGTAGGCATCCAGACTGTAGCTGACCATGAGAGATGTGACCCATTCCTGACCGTCACCTCGACCTTGGATGAGAAAGCCAGTTATCTAGATAAGCAGAAATAAGTCAATAATATCAAACGAGGGGTTATGGATACGAAATAAGTATACCTGGAGTGTTTATAATTGTAATGGAACAAAAATTTTCTTTATACATTCGGAGTTCACTTGTTCTTATCGTTCCTCAAATATTTTAAAAACTACAGTAAAAGTCCTCTAGAGAGGTACCTTCAACAGTGGACGCTAAGAGCAACGAACACTTTTATTCTGAATGGAATTTCTTAAATCTGTATCTGTCTTTTAGTAGTTTGTCCCAGAGGAACGGACATTCACGATAAGGTGTCCGCTCCTCAGGAATTTTACTGTGATACTTTTTTTTGAAATATTTCCTGTTCAACTTTCCACCATTTTCCACCCACGATATTTTTTAAATTTAATTTTTTAATTTTCTTGCTTTTTCTTGCAAGATTTTATAGCAGCACGTCTCTGACCTAATAAATATTTTATATAAATTCATGAATGATGTCAATGAGAGTGTAGACAATGGGTGTATTATCAAGTGACTGTCGAGTCATTTGTAATGAAGTGACCTATCAACATGCTATGCACCTGTGGCTCGGGAATTTATCTGTGTATGTGTGTATGTATGTGTGTGTATGTGTGTGTATATGTGTGTGTTTGAAGATGAGAATGACAAACTTGAACTTATTCTTCAATGATTTGTAAATTTCGTTTCGCACAGCACACACTACCTCCATTGCATTACAACATCCGAACTTGAAACGCACGCAAAGACATACGCGAACGCACACACACACACACTACGCACATCTAAATGAAAAACAACATCACAAAAGTATTATTGATCTTTTATATTATTGTATGACGTTGCCGACATCTGGTGACGTCGCTCGAATGACTTCAAAAAATGCTTGAACTTAAAATTAAAGTCGATGAGAAACACGGAGCCATATCGAAAACAAACAAACGCAAACAGAAAACGAAAGAAAGAAACATTTATAGAAACAGGGAAGTGAAGAGAAATACTAATAGAATTTTGAGATAAAGGTTAGAGACACAGATATGCAGACATGAACGAAGGTAACGGCTTGGTTGGTACGAAAGGTATGTTGACACAAGATTCACCAATGCAGCGGTAGGTTTAAAGATAGTCAGCTATCTATCTCTACAGTCATCGTCCTTATCTGAATTCACTTTTGCTAACTCATTTTGCCTTTGATATTCTTTGCGAACTTGACAATGGCTTTTGATGTTCACGCTGACAACTTTCTTGCCGGTTAATCTGCCTGTCACCTAGGAGTTTCATTCATATCAAAATTGATTAAATACGTACAAATATCTCATCATATCGACTCATACCTGCTAAATATAGCCATTTATAACAAGTCGTAGGAAACCACTAACAGGAAAAAATTAACTCTGTTAACCAGAGCAAGACTGGCTACCACATGGCCTACCTGACGGAGAAAGGAGGGAGGAGGCGGTGAAACCTAATCGATTTTTTTTTTAATTTTTAAATCCCTTATATTAACTTCACCACCGGTCTTGAATATTTGCAGACCTTGAAAGTGAAAATTAACTGAGCTGAGATTTGAACAAGTGAATCAAAAAACAAAGTTTTTGTTTAAAAACACACGTTTATATAATCGATTGTGTAGGCCACACTATGTTACATAAACAACGAGCATATTAGCATAGACAATAAATAGTTCGACGAAAATATCACAAATAATTATTTAATTAAATTGTGTCCAATCGATCCGAAAATTTGATAGAATGCATTGTTAATCAGTTCAGAGGTATGTTTAAATTTTTTTAGTCTCTAGCTCATCGGGAAGTTAGTTTAAAATCGATTGCAAAATTTGACGACGGACAGACAGAGAAGTCCGAGAAGTCAAGTTAAGTAAAGTGTTTAACAAGTAAATTAAAAACGAATTTTTAAAACCAATGCTCTTATATGTAATTAAAACACAAATTTTGCAATCAATTTTTTCTTATATTACTCTTTAATTTTATATTAAAGTCGAAATATCTTAATTATATCGAAATATCGAAATTAATTAAAATTATCTAAATTAATTGACTTATTGTAAAACTAATAATTGAATATTGCATTGTCTTCTATCTTGAGCATGTATGCAAAATTTGAAAAAAATCTATCATCAGGAAGTGACTCAAAAATTGATTGCAAGATTTCAAACAGACAGAGAAACAGACAGACAGAGAAACAGACAGACAGAGAAACAGACAGACAGAGAAACAGACAGAGAAACAGAGAAACAGAGACGACGAGTTAATAAAAGCATTGGTAAAAATTACTAAAAATAGGATCGCTTTTCATGACAACGCATTTTTTTAAAGTTTAAAAATTTTCTGAAAAATAATAATTTTTAAAAAGTCTCAGTTTCAAGGTGATGTTGGCATCAAAAATAATATAATTAATTGTCTAATTATTTGTTAGTTTAAAATTTAAAAGATTTTATTTATTGTTATCTGTATTGTGGTTAACTTCATTTATTATTGTTTAATTATTTGGTTCTTGAGATAAAAAAAAACTGTTCACATTCTCAGTTTCGAATATATTTTATGTTCGTATAGTCTTAATTTTTTAATGTTATTTGTTGCTTATCTATATTAAATTTACTTTTTTTTATTAATTAAATCTACCGCCAATCTTTTTTCTTTCTTTTAATCAAATCTTCGAAGTGTAAATTAAACTTCCCGTAATCCAATCAAACTGAAACTTTGAATATAGAATTGCTCCTCTATGCATTATATTAAATAATTAGAAATTTTCTAAAATTACATGTTTTAATTTTAAATTTCAGTTTAAAAAATTGGGTTATCCAAATGAAGTCTTATTATTATTATTATTATCCTTACAAACGTTTATAAATAGCTTTGCTTGTCTGATGTCTGTTTAGGCAGAATGTTTTATTCAGTTTTTCACCAGCTTCACGACTAGTTTGAGGTTTGAAATATTCCACATGAAAGTGAAATGAATGACAACGTATTGTTTAGTATTTTTTTGTGGTGGAATAAGCTTGTGTTCAATTTAGTTTGGATTTACTAGTTTAACTCCGTATTGACGTCAGCCGATAATTTAATGTTGTTGGCCGGTTTCATGGTGATACGGTTAGCTTCTCACCACCCACATCCATCACAGGACCTTTATCAAGTAAAACTTTTTTTAAGCAAAACAAACTTTCAATGTGTTATTACAATAAATTAGAGATGAGAACCGAACTTTTCGATCTCGAACCAATATTTTAGCATTTCGAACCGAACTCGAACGAACCAAATTTTTATGCGCCGAACTCGAACCGAACTCGAACCCAATGACGGTCGAACTCAAACCCAATTTAAAATTCAATATAAAACATTTCAAGAGACTTAAACCTAGAAAATAAAAAAATAAGGTGACGGTTTGAAGCAAAACCTCTTTGGAAACACTTCTTTGGCCATTTTTTTGCTTGTATATCTATGTAAACGAAGGAAAGAATGTGTTCTTATTGTTGTCATAAGTAACAAAATAATCGGCTCAGTCAATTCGTTATACAAATAATTACTTTAGCTTTAATAAAAAAATGTCTTTACAGCAGAAATACAAAAATTACAACTTTTACAAAAACAAAACAGAGATAATCATTTGAAGAGCTTCTACTTAAAGAAATCGCTAAAACCATATTTTTAAAAATAGAACAACATAAGAAGGGAAAAAGTAGGTAAGGCATCTTATAAGAAGATTTGAATAAATAACTTGAAAACAACTAACATGCCGCCGACGCTAAAACTGATGTGCTGTTTTGTACTCTTCTTATACGCAATGTTTTGAAAACTTTTTTGTAATTCTTTACCGACAGCTCCTCAACTCAACGCGTGCGAACAAACTATCTGTATACGGCCTGTTCACAATTCACAAGTCTGTTTGTCCCTCCGCCTCAAGGGATATTCGCCCATATAGTTACATACCAACAACTAGCATTCGGAGGACGTTTGTTTAATAATCTAAAAGTTTTTCAACGTTTGCATAATCGTTTGTGTCTGTGTATGTTAGGTTTTACACACTTGTGTGTGTGTCTGTTTGTGTGCTTGTATGTTCATTTGTATGCGATAATGTCTGTTTGTTTACGTATGTGTTTTTGGATTTCAGTAAGCGCACATCCATGTTGTGTGCATTGCTGTTTTTTATTCACACATGTTAACGTTGTTATTACAAAGCAGATTCATTAATTGACCTTCAAGTAAGCTTCAGAATTTTTCAGAAATTCTGTGTCGACAGTTTCACATCCTCTCTGGTTTGGCTCTATGGCTATAACGTGTGTGCGTGTACGTCTCTGTTTGTGTGTGTCTGTGAGTGTGTGTGTGTCTGTGTGCATAAAAGAATGAAAGAGCTGATATGGAGCTTAAGAACAATTTTAAGAAATCATTTGTTCATAAGAACGAAGTGACGCGATGTGACACAATCAAGGGTCGTGACATTAAAAGAGCATCTGTCTAATAATATCAACATCTAACACTGACTATTACCTAACAAATATGACACATGCTATGTATAAAGGCTGTCTATTTTTAGCATAAAAACAATTTCGAAAGCCATTTATTAATATAAACTTTGACGTAAAATGTCAAAGTAACCTAACAGTATCCAAGCAACACTTAAAAGGTCAATCAATTAACAGCTGTTTACCTTTGATGGCACTCCGAGGTCAACTTGCAGCCACTCAGATGACGATTTGTATTTGGCACACCATGACAAGCCGTTTGGTTGGTAGACCCTGGCGTAGTTGGGGTGACAACCCCTGTCCCATTGGATGGGGTAATTTGACGAGGAGCTGATTTGTGATTCGTGGATGTGTCCATCAGACATGCCCAGTGGTACATTATGGGTGCATTCTGTTTAACAAAAAATTTTCAGAGTTATTCATTCACACAGTGGTAAGCAAATTGGTAATCTGCTAGAATAACGTCCTGGTTTTGTTTTCTCTTTATACCGATGCGGCCGAATACTCCGATTGTGTAGAAGTGGAATGCCACTATATCCCTCTCCCACCTCCCACGGTTGTGTGGGAGTCGGGAAAAAATTTGTAGCATTAATTACTGTCTGTATTTTATAAACAGTCATCCGTAGACATAAAGTTGTTTCTTATTGAAACCGACTCCATGCGCTATAATAAGATAATAAGAGATTACCAGAAAATTGATATAAACATCAAAAACAAGATGTTGAAACAAACGAGGATTCATAACGTTATTTTAGGCTCCCAGATCACACAACCGCCCAGATCACACAACTTCACAGATCACACAACTTCACAGATCACACACACAACCTCTGCACACATGCACACACAACATTTCTTTCACAACAACATCTTAAACAGCCAAATTAAAAACGAAAAAATACACAACTAAATAATTATTAATATTTTCAGATACGAAGTTTTAATGACCTTGCAATCTTTGTATGACGTCACTATAGTAGTGGTAAGCACCATACGTCCTCTGACATCTTGATGACGGACATGTCATCAGCAGCAAGATGACGGCGACGATGACGTTGACGACTGAATTCTTTGTCATGATAGAATTTCGTTCTTTTTTTCTATTTTTACTTCTGAAAGAAAACATCATAAGTACCTATTTCATGTATATTTTCTCTTTTCTTGAATAATCTTATATCATTTACTTGATATCAGTGCATTAAACTGGATGATGGCACAAAATGGTAGGGAAGTACTTACAAAATACCGACAACTTCAAATGATTTTTGATTTTTTTATACATTTCATAGTTTTGATGTATACTTTTTATAGAGGCATAAAAATATATATAAAGCGAACTTCCTCAACCGATTTCCTGTCTACGGTGCAATCGTACCGACATTAGTAAATACCAGCACTTTTTTGATAGGAGTATTCAAAACAAGGCAATCGCAATAACAAAAAAAAAGTTCCGCAAACTAAAACTTACCTCATAAGAATACGATTGAAGAATACCTTCCAAGAGTATCAGCTTTCAGCGCATCAGCAATTTGTTTACTTTTACAAAGAAAAGCGCCGATAAATTAGAAAGAAAGAAAAAACTGACTCGACGAAAGATTTCATCTTGCTTTTATTCTTTAAATATCCCTGGTCGGAATATGAGCCAGAAAGAAACTCGGAGCCAATTCTTTCGTTTTTGTGTGGCGCGGACAACAATGGACAGTGTTGTTTATCATTTTTTTCTAAGCAATTCATGTTGTCTTTATTGACAATGCCAGCATTTCATGGCATGTCGCAGAAATAACGTTGAAAACTTCTTACATACAAGGCCACGTCTGAGACGGCACTTGTACTTATAAACGTGCATTTGGAAAGCTTTGTATTCTGTTACCGTTTGTATTTCGTGTGCAGTAATTTATTACACATTGTGTTATATTATGGCGTAATATATAACACGTACATACAGTTATATCATGAATATAATGAATATATGTATAAATATAAAACATTTATAATGTTTTATAATGAATGAAATCCAGTGTAACGTAATACTGAGCAGTTCGGAGATGTATTTTTGATACAGTTTGATAAGTAGGCTGGAAAAGATGCTGGAGCTGGAGATAAAGCAGAAATGTCTGACTGATATTTATTTCTTTCAAAAAAAATTGGCATACGTTTTTGTGTGAGTATAACATTACACGTTTCGATTAGAAACTATTTATTTTGCATGAATATTCTTCTCTGGAGCATCAGCTTTTCCACCACTATCTACTTACCCCATCTTCCATCAAGATCTGCTCCAAATAACGGCCACCACCAAACATACTTCCATCAGCATCCACCTCCACCAACTTCTTCACGAGTGCGAAAACATACGAACGATGATGATAATCAAACAAGCAAATTCTCGAGTCCTTCACCATGCGAGTTGAAAGCCGACGGCAAGGAGGTGTCAGGCATGGAAGGAAGGATGGTACAAGAGATGCGGGGAGGATCAAAGGACGTGACGGGGTGTTGAGTGATAAAGACGAGATCGCAGACTTCGAGTCGGAGTCACTGAGAGAAAAAAACAGTTTTATGAGGGATTAATTAATTGCTTTATACCTCTTTCTATTCCAGTTTCTTTCTATCTCTCTCTGTCTCTATTTTTCTATCTCTCTTTCTCTTCTAACTCTCTCTTTGAGAATCTCAAGGACTGACCTCTCATCAAGAGCGTTTTGGATGGCAAACAAAGCGTCCCTATAAAGCGCTTGTAATTTCGTGTCAGATAATACAAATGGACGATTTCACGAGTGATGACTGCGTGGGTGGTTTGGGTCGTGGGTAGTTTGGGGGTGGGTGGTTTGGGGCGTGGGTAGTTTGTGGGGGGGTGGTTTGGGGGGTGGGTGGTTTGGGAAAAGGGCGTTCATGGTAGAAAGAGCGGTTAGTTGTTGATCGTGCGTTGAATAATAAAATGAGAAAAAAAAGATTGCTAAAACAATAAACGTGTTTGACAAATTATTGATTGATTGAAAATAAACACGTGATTAAAGGAATGATAGGAAAGAAAAGGAATGCAAGAGAATGAATTGAAAGAATCTGCTGGGATCATTTCCTAGTCTCAATACACGTTAAGTGATAGAAATAAATTATTTGTTCGATTGCATTTCAGCACATATGTGAATTTGTGTTTCATATTTCTTTCAAATATATCTCTCTCACACTCACAACCAACTGAGAAACGCTCTCTCTCTCTCTCTCTCTCTCTCTCTCTCTCTCTCTCTCTCTCTCTCTCTCTCTCTCTCTCTCTCTCTCTTTCTCTCTCTCTCTCTCTTTGTTGTCTCGCCGCGCAGGAGACAAGATACCGGTAGTTAAATATATACCTGGATTGTTTGAAATGTAGATGCGTATTTGAGTGTGTGTTATTTGTGTTTATATAATGAGCCTTCAGATGCCTTCCTTTGAGTTTGTGAGCTTGAAATAGCAAAAGAGACTTTTGGAAACAGTTTAATTCCGCTGTGTAGAATAAAAATAACTAAAAATAACTAAAAGAAATAAAAT
Source organism: Erpobdella octoculata (assembly GCA_963978895.1). Classification (NCBI taxonomy): domain Eukaryota; kingdom Metazoa; phylum Annelida; class Clitellata; order Hirudinida; family Erpobdellidae; genus Erpobdella; species Erpobdella octoculata. The sequence continues at coordinate 12,812,050 of OZ022246.1, forward strand.
GGCCAAACAATTATTCACTTAGCGGCTTACCATCACTCAGTGGCGGCAATTCAGCAAACCTTGGGGGGCGAAGATTTTTTAAATTTAACTTAGAGAATCTTAAAACTCAAATGTATATATATATATATATATATATATATATATATATATATATATATATATATATATATATATATATATATATATATATATATATATATATATATATATATATATATATATATATATATATATATATATATATATATATATATATATATATATATATATATATATATATATATATTAGATAGATAATATATGTAGCATTTTACAAAGTGCATGTCAAACGAGGACAGACCCACAGGGGCGCAACCACTAAAAATCTTGGGGTCTCAAGTATGAAAAAGGAAAAAAGCCCGCTGCAGGCAAAAATTTTTTTTGACTATCTTCAGTCTGCAGTTTTTTGTGTATTTTTAAGAATTTATTAATGATAGAAAAGAAAGACTGCAAACTGAAAATAGTCAAACTCAGTCTCAAACCAGTTAAAGCAAATGTTAAAAAACAAGTTTATGATATGTATAAACATATGAATATATAGGCATATAATAGAATGAGAATAAATGTAGCACCTCCACCCCCCCCCTCAAAGAAAAACTCATCATATTTGGAAAAATTGCGACCTTCTGATCTGGCTTGCGCCCCCCCTAGTTTCGCCCTTGCAGACACACGAGGCTAAAGTTCATACGAGCTCGATTGGATGGACCGAAGGCACTACAAGATTGAAAAATATTAGTAGAAATATATGATATAACTAAGTAGATATAATTCAAAATGCATAAAAAATACTACGCTTATCAACTAATCTAAATACTCAAGCATGAGTGAGCTAATAAAAAGAAAAATGTTTGTGGACAAAATCTTGGGAGGGGGGCCGTCTATCTATCCTGAACAATTGTTTTTAGTCGTTAATGTTATTTATTTATAGCCGTATTGTCATTATTAACCAATAATCAAAAATAAATCACTTTTTATTTATGCCTATGTAAGTGGATAGATAGATGTCACTGACTGATAAGAAATGAAAACCTGGGTGGGCACAAACTAATAATTTTTCAACCATCTATAATTTATATATCAAACAATTATATCTGTCATATATTTCCAACACAAATTGTGTGTGTTGTGTACGAGGTCAGTCAAAAAGGTTTTGTGGCTATTGAAAATCCATTAATATTTTTATTACGAAACAAATGTTATCAACCATCTAAAATATTTCTAATTAAAGCGTTTCTTACATTTTAATAACAAGAAAACAAACAAGCAATCGTTTCTACGCTTCTTTTATTACAGAATATGCTAAGAATAAACGTTGAACTCTTTAATTACATAATCCGGCTCTCGTGATCCTTACAACTGCACACCAAATAGCAATAAATTACTTACTTTATGTCAACGCTCTTTCATTGTTATTACAATACAAGAACATTGAGAAGAATAAGACAATACAATAAATACGTTAATATAAAATTTATTTATGCCTTATAAAAGCGAAATAAAAAAAATAAAATAGTACACAGATATAAATATACAGAAAAAGAGAATGAGAGAAAGAGAAAGCGAGAGTAATTGCTAGACTTCTCAACAGATTTTCGACAAGAGTACTGACGCGTCAAATTGGAACTGACAGCACCCAATTGAACGACTGACAGGTATATAGACCTCCGAGAAGAACCACACTCGACCTTATAAAATTTCGAGCACACAAGGGTGAACTTTATTTTAAGTTCTATTTACAGTCAAGGAAACGAGTGACCAAGAAATTGTTTTGTTATGTGTGTAAGATGAAGATAATTCATCTTACGTATTTTTCATAGTATTTGTTTATTTTATTTTATTATGTGTGCATTTTATTAGGATTGGATATGTCGTAACAATAAGTCATATATATATGTATATGTATATGTATATATATATATATATATATATATGTATATATATATATGTTTTTATATATATGTATGTGTGTATGTGTGTGCGTATTTACTAATTTTTTTTATCTAGAAATTATATGTATATATATATATATATATATATATATATATCTTTTTCCTGATTTTGATTGGTAAGAATGTAAATATTATTTTGTGCATGAAGTTTGAGAAACTAGACAGTGTGTTATAAAGTTGAGTGTTCGAGAAGAAAAATAAAAGTTTAAAGAGACGTGCTGCAGAGAGAAATTGGAATTTACAAAAGATTTGTTAGAACCGTGCGAAATTCTACAAAGTGAGAGAATTCAGTTTTATTTGAGTCCAGTTAAAAGATTTATTTTTCAAGGGAGAATTATTAAGTTAAAATAAATTCGAGAAATATTGTGATATAAATAACCTCGACTTTAACGTTACGAATCGCTAGAAAGCATATTCCTCAACGTTTACATTGGTGACCTCGACGTATTTACGCATTTTCATACGTAAATATATTTTTTCTGAAGTTGTTTGATCACAAGTGACCGAATTTTTTTTTTCGTTTGTACAAAATGTCTGACGAGAAATTCATTGCGATGGGACAGGCTCTAGGCTATTCCGGGGAAGATTTAAGGAATTACGTCAAAGAGTTAAAGGATGAAGAAAGAGTTAAGAGATTAGAAGAACGTGAAGAAAAAAAACAAGAACGGGAAGAGCGGGAACGGGAACGTGAACACGAAGAGAAGAAGACTCAAGAAGCTAAAGAAGAGCGGGAACGGGAACGTGAACACGAAGAGAAGAAGACTCAAGAAGCTAAAGAAGAGCGGGAACGGGAACGTGAAGAGGCAGAGAGACAGAGGCAGCATGAATTGGAATTGAAAAAGCTGGAATTAGAGGCCCTAACGAAAAAAGAGCCAAAGGTAGAGGCAACAAAGATTCCTTATCCAAAGTTTTCTGAAGGTGATGACATCGACGCATTTTTGCTGAGATTTGAGTCATTGGCAAAAGCCAATGGTCACCCTCAGAAGGATTGGGGAATGCTTCTAGGGTCGTTGCTTAGTGCGAAGACTTTGGAAGTGTTTGGCCAACTTAGCGATAGTCAGATGCAGGACTACAGAACGGCAAAGGAGGCACTCCTTCGTCGTTTTGGGAAGTCAGCGGAAGACTATCGCATAATGTTTCGAGAGTCAAAGCCTGAACCGGAGGAGACCTGGGAACATTATCTAGTGCGGCTAGATAGCCACCTCAGGCGCTGGGTAGATCTCGCGGGCAAACAAAATCTGTTGTTTTTGTTTCTGAAAGAGCAGTTTTTCGGAAAGTGCCCGGCGGGAATGGTCGAATACTTGTTGGATAAAGAGAGCATAGATGTCAATGAGCTGTGCCTTTGGGTAAACAAGTACAGCCAAGCCCATCCAGAGAAGAGGTTGGCAAAATTGGACAGCAATAGCAGGATGGGTTGGAACCGGGGTCAGTCGGTCAGTGACGCCAAAATGGTTGAACCTCGCTGCTACAACTGTCATCAAACGGGGCACATGGCAAGAGAGTGTCGGCAGAGTAGCCCTAGTAATCCTGTACTTTTTCAAACACGGAAAGAGACGACTACGTCAGCACCATGCAAGGATTCCGGTGTTGTGAATGCATGCGCTGCCATGGTGATGGAAGAAAAAATGGATGAGGTGGAATTGAAGTGTGGATGCATTTTTCCTGTCATTGCGGATGGTTGTTTGCACTCAGGAGAAAAATTTAAATTAACCAGAGGGTTTGTGAACAGAAAACCGGTAAAAGTTTTGAGGGACACTGGCTGTACTTCCATAATAGTAAAGGAATCATTAGTGCACCCGCGTCAGATGACCGGAAGAACAAGACCCTGTGTTTTGATCGACGGCACAGTTCGAGTAGCTCCAACAGCAGTGGTAAAAATCAAAACAGACTGGTTCAGAGGAACTAGAGAGGTGGTCTGCATGAAAAACCTACTTTGCGATCTCGTGCTGGGAAATGTTGAAGGGGTAAGAGGTTTTGATGCAATGGCGGCAGGAAAACGCTTTGGTCGGAAACCACAGAAATCCGCTTCCAACTACGACAGCACTCAGAGGAATGATCAGGTAAAGTTTGGAAAATCGTCGGCTAACTCGGAGCTGTATCAAAGCAAGGAAAGAAACACGTCTGCCATTTCAAAAGTAGGAAATAAAGTTGAGGCAAAAGTTCAAGCTTTGAATCCGCCAAAAGAAAGACCAAGGCTCAATCTTCTGCCTAGAGGCCAACATGGAGGGGTGGGGAAAGTTGGAAAGTTGAATTCGGCAATCTTCGGAGATGCCCGCCCTGTTGACACAGCACGCAGAGAGATAGAGATTGAGAATAAGTTGAAAGGAAACTATTTCAAAGGCAAGGAGAACATCGGTGCTGACTTTCTTAGTCGTAAAGAGAGTGACGATGTAATCAAGAAACACTGACGCGTTTCTTTTTTCGAAGAGGGGGGATATGTAAGATGAAGATAATTCATCTTACGTATTTTTCATAGTATTTGTTTATTTTATTTTATTATGTGTGCATTTTATTAGGATTGGATATTTCGTAACAATAAGTCATATATATATGTATATGTATATGTATATATATATATATATATATGTATATATATATATGTTTTTATATATATGTATGTGTGTATGTGTGTGCGTATTTACTAATTTTTTTTATCTAGAAATTATATGTATATATATATATATATATATATATATATATCTTTTTCCTGATTTTGATTGGTAAGAATGTAAATATTATTTTGTGCATGAAGTTTGAGAAACTAGACAGTGTGTTATAAAGTTGAGTGTTCGAGAAGAAAAATAAAAGTTTAAAGAGACGTGCTGCAGAGAGAAATTGGAATTTACAAAAGATTTGTTAGAACCGTGCGAAATTCTACAAAGTGAGAGAATTCAGTTTTATTTGAGTCCAGTTAAAAGATTTATTTTTCAAGGGAGAATTATTAAGTTAAAATAAATTCGAGAAATATTGTGATATAAATAACCTCGACTTTAACGTTACGAATCGCTAGAAAGCATATTCCTCAACGTTTACAATGTGCTTTCATGTATTTGTATAATTATAATTATAATTATGTTTAGTACAATAATTAGGAATAATTTTATATTATTGTTTAATTTGTATTTAGTTATTTTCAATATTTTTGTCAATACTAAATTTTCTAGACGTTGTCATAAATAATTGTTATATATAGCATTTTTATGCAAAAAAAAATAGAAAGTAATAGCGCATCGGGTAATGTTGAAAAAACTCTTATAGGATTGCTTTCTTTTAGTTACATTTGTGTATCTCTCTGCCACCGAAAGAATAATCTATCCAGTAAAAATCTATGAAAAAAACTCACCGACTCCAAAGTATAAAAGAGATCTGTGTGATATGATTGGGACGATTAAAATTATTAAAGATTTTATGAAAAAAATTAATCTCCTGACATGATGTTGATGGAAACAAGAAGAACAAGAGAAAGTCCTTCAAGCTGCTGGTTCCACAGAAATACAAAGATATAAGAAAGTAAAGAAAGTATAGTTTTCCTTTGAGAGTCACCTGTTTATAGAACAGTCTGTCGTATGATACGGTATGTTCAGAAATATTGGAGAAGTTTAACAACAAGTGAACCATTTAAAAACAAATTTTTTAAACTAAATGCTTTTATTTTATTAAAACTCAAACGAAAAACGTTGGGCGCATATACAAAAATATCATTC